>BQNB010106330.1:0-23412 GCA_026074375.1 Tanacetum coccineum | reverse complement strand
ATTATTGGACTTCAAAACCAAACTTCATTGTTGCATCATCTTATGGGTCAAGCTCCAGTGTGGTGTAAAGATACTTAGTCCTCATCAAATTCTCAGGTTACTTACTGAAATATTGTAGCTCATTATGTAAATGTTTGGACTTACGGAGCTTTTTTTTCATGTGATTTGTCGGGTATTTGGTCACGAATAAGCAGCTCAATGTACGATTCTTGGGAACAATTGCGAAGTATGATTTAATAAACAAGTCTGCACAATTGTACATTTCTTTATTTTCTGCACTGAGTATTACTTTAAATCATTCATAAATTGATTTTATTATCCTAATGCTTTAGTTACCAGGTGTATGTTTTACATTTCGTGTAATGGGTCATGGCTACATAAACACCATATGCTCATAGTAGTTGTTGGTTTTTATTGGTTTGGTTGTACTGAAAAGCTTTATTGGTTCGTTTTAGCCTCGCGCTTCGCAGCGAAGCGCGGGCTAAAAACCTTGTTAATAATAACATACGGAGTCGGTAATAAAGAAAAATCACATGTAACTATACTTTGACATGACATGTAACAATGTAAAACACAAGTGTTGATTCCAATAAACAATAAACCAAAGCCACGAGATTCATGTGGTTAATGTCATCATCTATGCCCCAAGGTTGTTAAAATTTTGATGTGCGCTTGTATGGGTGTTCAAAACTAGTTCAGGCTGCGGTTTTGCTACGTGTTTACAAACTACAACGGTCGGTTCAAAAACCAGAATCGAAGGCTTTCTCCAATATTATCTTTCAGTCTGCAACGGTCGTTTCAAAAACCAGAATCAAAGGCTTTCTCCAATATTATCTATCTTTCAGAATTACTACATAATATAATGTCATTTATGTTTCTATTTAATGAAAGATTTAAGATTGTGTAGTCCAGTATATGGTCTGTTATAGTACCACGCCAGTTCCAAAGCAATACCAATAACAGTTTATAACACCCATGAAAATATCTCTATCATAAATAAATAAATATAGAACAAAAACCGAATAAGACTAATAATAACTGGAATAACCATACCAAATCGATAGACTGATATATAGTTCAAATCAGGTTTCATGATTGTGACCAAGAACAAGTAAAGCTGCACGAAATGCAGGCGCAAAGCAACTACATAGATTAACAAAATGCTCCTGTAATATAACAATGTAAACAACAGTAGGAACAAAATCCTGATTCTACAAGACAAGTTCTCAGCACATAATGGTATCATTAGTATCCAATTTTATTTCTAAAGCCTCAAATTTATAACCCGAACAAGATATTTCATATCAAGTTAATCACACCATCCTGAATCTCATAAGTTCTTGAGAGCTGAATCTTGGGTCTCTTTCGTTGTTGGTGTTAATCTTGCTAAAAGTGCCTTGTTATGGCAATGATCAGCATCAACAAAATAGAACTCCCCATTGGCCTTAAACGTCACAAAAGGTCTATTAGTCTCTGGTAACCTGATATCAGAAAACTTGATAGTTTTAGGAACAAATGTGGCCAGCCATGTCATCATATCCACCTCAAACGTGTCAGAACCAGGCTGCCACCTTAGCTTATGAATGTAAGGGCTCACGAACCAATGAAGGGCCAAAGTAGTTGAAGCACTCAAGAATATAACAGAAGAGGCGACAGCACCTTTTATAATGACATTCATGTCGGGTGAGGTCATGAATGTGATTACGGGTCCTAAAGATACCGAGAGGCAACAAGTGGATAACGAAAGAAGCTTTACTTTCTTGATGGTGTTTGAAATCGGGCCGTAATAGACCACTCCTGAATCTTTATCATCTTTCCCTGAATCTACACCTTTTGGAGGTCCGATTGTGATCTTGCTGCTATCATCTGTGGCGGCTGATTGAGATGCCCATCTATTTTGCACAAGTGGAAGATATTTTGCAGAGTTGAAGTAGGGTGCAGGAGAGTGAGTCTTCTGAGCCTGCCATATTCCAAATCTCCGAGGGTGGAATCCTGAAGAAGTTGAAAAGGGTGACATCATTGTAAATATGTGAGACACGCAGATATACATACTTAGATAAGCACGATGCAGTACATTTCTTTCAAAGGTTTCCCACATAATTGTGGTATTACCTCTTTTGGAAAAAAGAAACAAATCTATAGTTCATTTTTCTTACTTGCAATACTCATCATGGCTTTCTCCCATGTTTTTCATTTACGTTAAATACATGACTGTTAACGGTCAAATGTAATTGTCATGGGATGGAGAAAGTACATGAAAAGAGTACTCCACATAATTCATTAAATATCTAGCTTGATCTATGGGTGCTGAACCACCCCTAATCAATCTACTTCATCTAGTAGTTTTTTAGCCGATAAGCCACTTTTCTTATACCTTTTGCAATCAGCCGTCCTATCAATATTTTGATATAAATTTCGTAAACGAATAACTTAAACACTCATGTAGCAGTATAGCACCACTTGTCCAACTATTATTTTCTAATTTATTTTAGTTCTTAAATTTATAGCCTTAGGTCGAATCATGGGTTAACAAAAACTATTATTTTCTAATTTATTTTAATATAATAGATCGTACTTGTAGTGATGAAAAGATCAACATGTGATTGTGTGTCCCATTTACTTCATGTGAGGTAAATAAAGATAGAGCAAACAAAATAGGAATGTAGAATGAATGGAAACTGTTTAATTGAATAGAATCTTAATACTCTAAAGGACAATATGCCAGAGCCTGTTAAAGAAAACTTGATGGATTACAGGCTTTTGATCAATTTCTGGTCAAAAGAAGTCAGAGGTGAGTGTAAGTGACTAACGAATTCAGATGTTACCACAAACAAACAAACAACAAAGCTACAATGTAACCTTTGTATATAGTAAAGCGCTCCCGTGGCCTATTTCCCATTTAACTTGTAAGGACAAGTTATCACTTGCGAGATAATACTACAATTTACAAAAAGACAGTTTCCTAATAAAATGAAGGCACCCAACAATCTTTCAAGTGAAAAAAGGAGCAGTGTGCAAGCACTAAAGATTGTACAAGAAAAAAAACTCAAGTAGATAAACACACCCTGAGTAGAGAAAGAAATTTAAGACCGAAAAAATATAGATCACCAGAACTCCAGAAGAAATATACGGTTAATGTCATAAGATAGCATTGTACTTTTACGAATTGACCGATTAGTAATCAAAGTTTTTTTTGTACCTTGAAGTCGTCATAGATACTTTTAATGTTTTAACTAGTAGTAACTTCCCCTAATTTTAAACCCATAAGCCACACAACCGGTCAAAATGTCTAAAGTGGCACAAGTTATACTAATATGTTGTCTTCTCACATGTTAAAAAAAGGGAAAATCTTTGGTTTTCCTACTTTCTTATTTTTGCCTTGTTTCCTTAACACATTAGCAGAAACGGTTATAACAAATCAACATTTGACGATAACTTAAAGCCATGTTAGACAACTTTACCATTATGCCAGTGACAAATTGAAAATCAACAAGTAATTAGTTTATTTTGTCCTGCTGCCTTTTCCTATATATTTTTATTGCTTTTATACTTTTTAATGTTTATCATACTGAATATAATATCAAACTCAATTTGAAACACAATAATAGCAGAAAGGAAAAAATAAAAGAGAAAAAAAAAATAAAAAAGAAAAAAAAGAGGAAAAAAAAAAAAAAAAAGAAAGATTTCAGATAGAAAAAAGAATAAAAAAAAGTAAGAACAACAGGGTTATAACAAAATCAGACTTTTAAAGCATATTGTATGAAGTCATCTCTTTACCAGTATGTGAAAATAATTTAGAAAAATAACTCAAAGAGAAACAAAGGAAAAGTAAAAATAAATGTACAAAAAAAGTAATTAATATGTTTGAACACACACCAAAAGTATGTAATTTTAAAAAAGTGGACTATAATGCATTTATATAATGGATAAAACAAAATCGTATTAATTAGTTGACTAATTTTCGTAGACTCCTAAAAGGAGAGAGAATGAGAAAAGATTAATAAAGGAAATTGATGAACCAAGTTGAAAAATAATAAAAATGTATAAAGTTTAAAGTGCCACAAACAAAAATAAAGGGTGGATAAGTAAAGTTTAAAAGTATCAAAGGAGTGAGAGAAGTGAAAAAGGGGAATACGATGAGAAAAGAAGGAGAAAAAATGTTAAATAAGAGTAATGAGGGTATGATTTCAATTAGGGCAAAATATTGATATTGAGGTTAGGAAGTAATCCAATAATTTTAGTCACAATTGAATGGGGTTCAGTACTAACCTAATCAATTTCAAATATAAACTTAAACTCGGGTTAGAAAAAAATGTATAATTGCTAAATTATTTTTATACTAAATGCTAATTCTCTTTATAATTTATTCTTAATTAACCATAATTTAGTCACATGAATTGGGTCTCCTAATCATTTTCCAATAACTTAAACGGTAAGAAAAAAATGTAATTGCTAAAACCGTCCATCGCCAGAAGTACAGACCATTTTATGACATTGGCTCAAATAATATACAGAAGTAGGATGTAAAAAAGAAAACACAAGAAACAAAGGCAAAATACGTACAAAAACTAGGAGTCGTCTAGTCAAACTACACATTCGAATATCAAAAAGGCATTTGTCATGGTAGATCTGACTTCAAAGCATGAGATGCTTGACGAGTGTGTTTAGAGTATCTGTCTCATAATGAGGAATGAACATCGAAAAAACATAAGGAGTTTGATGTAAGGGTATGGGTATGGGCACACAAACGACGATTCATCATCGTAGGTGCCAAAAGATTTGACCGTTGAAACTGATTTTCATTCCCAAACCACCCTCTCATCCAACCCATACCTATAGAAAACCCTCACTTTAAACCAAATAACTCTACCAATTTTTTCTCATACCGTACACATTATCGACGAAATAGCCGATTACCCAAGATGACAGCCATACTAATATGATCTCCAATATTCCCTCAAACATAACCTAAACATCTAAAAACTATGTGCTACACTATAAAAAAGAATCCAACAACTCCATTTTACATACTTTTCTTTAATTTCAGCACAAAACAGCTAAACTAAAAAGGTAAATACTTGGGTACAAGAAAGTAAACCATTAAGCCAAAAAGTATAACAAGAACAAATAAAGATTTGATAGAAATGAACAAGAGTAACAGAAACCTGTGTGAAATTTAGATGAAACCAGATGGTGGCGAGTTTGGGATCGAACCAGATGAACAAGAATCGATCGACCCATTTCTGAAAGACTAAAAAAACACTCTTTGCACGATAATTATTTAGGGTTTTGTGTACTGTGAAGAGGGCTTTTTTAGTATGAAATTATATAGGTATTGTATCGATAAACGCATTCAAAAATGGGCATTTGGTCTAGTGGTATGATTCTCGCTTAGGGTGCGAGAGGTCCCGAGTTCAATTCTCGGAATGCCCCTTTGTTGACGATTTTATTTTATTGAAACTGTTGCAGAGTACCCCCTACCCCACCAAAAGTACAAATGTTTTGTACTTTTGGGTCAGTTTGTCTCCCAGTTTACAGTGCAACACAGTTTTTTATCAGTTTCTGTTCCGTAATTTTTGACAGTTTCATACTTTTGACCTGTTAAACTTTATATTTTTCATTTTGTATTTTCCGTGTCACAGTTTTATAACATATACAAAATTATAAAAATAAACAAAAAAACAAAAAAAACCGGAAAAACCAGAGGGGGTACAAACGGCTTTTTAGGGGGGGTACCAATAACATAAGCCATAAAATTTAGCATACAAATCTTACCCACTCATTTTTTCATCAAAATACTAAAAACTCAATTTTCACCTCTTTTTTAAAAATAAAATATCTTGCAAACGGTAAATCGTTAAACGACAAAAAATACACTATCGCGACGAGTATTTTTTTATCTTTCAGTAGACATCCACTTCGATATACTTTTGAAGAACTTATTTTCCGATTTTTTTTCAGTCACGTCTGAAAAAATCACACAAATCACATGTCATGTACAAATCACATGTGATTTTTTCCAAACGTAACTAAAAAAAATTCGAAAAAAAATTCGTCGAAAGAATATAGAAGTGCCCCTCTATAGAAAAATAATTTAATTCTCGTCACAATGGTATGTTTTGTTTTGCGTAACGATTAAAGGTTTGTGAGATATTTTTTTTTTAAAAGGTGGAAAGTGGAGTTTTATTATTTTGATGAAAAGATGAGTGGTTAAGATTAGTTCATTAAGTTTAGAGTTAATTGCATAAATCGTCCCTGTAGTTTGTAGGGTTTAACGGATTTCGTCTCTCCCAAACTATTTTAACGGATCTTCTCCCTATGGTTCTGACCCGTATCGGGTTTGGTCCCTCCGACTAACAATTGTTAGTTTATCCCATTAAGTTGTCCTACGTGGCCTTTAAGTGAGGGGTATTTTGGTCTCACCATGTTTGGCGCCATTTTCCGTCTACTACTATCTTATAAACGATTCATTAACACATTTCATCCCCAAATTAATACCCCAACCATCCCACCATCTGAAACCTAATTCCCAAATTAATACCCCAACCATCTGCAAAAATCAAGCATGTTGTATGAATGGAGGGTTCGTAAAAAGGGACAAGAAGCAAATCCGTATGAAGATCATCGTAAGTAATTATCCCCCCATTGTTATTAGTTTCTTGATAAGTTATTGTTTAAACCTAATTTTACTTATTTATGAACATGTGACTTTCCTAGTGTTTTTTGTCTAAAGATTAACCATGGTGGTACATTCACAAGTCCTCCTATGATTCGTTACAAGGGTGGTAAGGTAAATTGGGTTGATGATATTGATTCTAACATATTCTCTATAGTGGAAGTAACCAGTATGATGAAAGAGTTAGGTTATGAAAATCCTTGTATGGCCTATTATTATAAGAAACCTAACACAGAATTAGATAATGGTCTTATAGAATTAGCCGTTGATAAAGATGTGTGTGAAATGCTAATGTATGTCGATAAGTTTAAGGTTATTGAACTGTATGCTGACCATTCAGTTAATAAGAAACATGTTTTCATACAAGAGCCTTTGACTACAACTAGTGAACCTAATGAACCTGATATTGGTTCTGGTAGTGAGGCAGAGGTTGATGTAAGTGAGGATGAGTGGTTGAAGGAGGCCTTAAAAAAGTTGCCTATTAAATCGAAGAAAGGTCAGCAGCCTATTAGGAAAGAAGTAGGTCAATCAAGTAGGAATGGTTCAGGAAGTGAGAATAGTTCAGGTAGTGATTCAGGTAGTGGTTAAGATAGTGACTATTTTGTGGATGAAGAGAACTTGATAGATGATGTAGATGTTGATATGGTTGAGTTTAAGAGTCACACAAATCCTGATGTAGAATGGGTTGGATGTAAAGAGACTGTGGTAGAGGAAAATGAAGTGTTTGAGTTAGAAGAGGTTGATCATGAGGACTTTGATAGTGGAAGTGAGTTAGATGAAGGTGTTAGGAGAAAAGCCTTAAGGAAAGTTGCTAGGATGAATAAGGCAAAAGTAACAATTTGGAAAGAAAATTTCTTTGTTGGAGAACAGTTTGCCACTAGCCAACTAGTTAAGGAAAAAGTGACTAGAGTATCAGTGGAACAAAGAAGGCAGTTATGGTTAAAAAAAATGACAACCTAAAGGTGAGAGTTGTTTGTAGAGGTCAAGTGCCAGATTTTGCAAATAATAACATGGGAAGTGTTTTACCTGACACTAATGATCCAAAGGGGCCAACAAGTATAGTTAAGCCCAAGTCCATTTCTAAGAAAGAGAAAGTGACAAAACCTAAAGAATCTTATGGCTGTCCTTGGGCTATGCAAGTGTCCAAGTTGCCTAATGAAGATACTTGGGAAGTCAAAACATTGGAAGATACCCACAAGTGTCTACAATCTAGAATAGTCAATAAGTGCACAACAACCTTTCTTTATAGGGAAGTAGAGGAAAGCATTAAACCAAATCCCAAGATTCCTTTAAATGCCCTTAAAGATCAATTGCAGAAAAAGTTTGAAGTAGGAGTATCAAAGAAAAAGGTGTTTAGAGCTAAAAAGATGGCATATGAAAGAGTTGTTGGTAAACTATACTCATATACAGTTATGCACCTTTAAGAGATTACTATATGGAAATTGAAGGAAAGGAAATCCAATATTACTACAGTTAAGATTAGGGGTTTAACCACCAGAAGATTTCCAAACAGTGAAGAAAGCAGAAAGTTTAAGAGGGATATATATATATATATATATATATATTTATATTTATAATATACGTATATATATATATTATATATCAATATATATATTATCTTTATAATATATAATATATATATGTTTAGGACCTTTAAAAGATGGATCTAGAGCAGGAGTGTAACACCCCCAAAGAATACGATACGCAGCGGAATACAACATTGGGGTGCTATCTTCATAATGTCTTGCACCACGAGGTCCCTAGTAATAACGTTCAAAGATACGTTTATAAAACACAATTTCATTTAATAGAAAGATCAGAGTTACATAGGTCCCAATACCAACATAGAAATTTTATTTCCAAAAGTCACAACACGACTTGATTTCTAAAACATTGTTTAGTTTATGACACTACTTCACCGAGACACCGTCCTTGATATCCGCGTTCCGTCCCATCCAACCATCAACAACAATTAACCTGAGATACATGCTTAAAAACGTCAACAAAACGTTGAGTGAATTCATAGAGTTTACAAATAACAGTTAGAACGCATATTTTCGTTCAACAAAACATATAACGTTGGCTCGTAAGTCAAGTTATAAAAATAGTGATTTCCAACTAAAGAGCCCATGTACCAAAACTTAACACATTCATCCCGTAGGACGAAATTATGTCCGAGAAGTATGCCACTTCTCCTAATACTAACTACAAAATGTATGTTTGATAGGGTGGTCCCAACGGATTCAAACCCCAGACAGGGTTGTCAAACCCAATAGATCTATTTAATGCATTAGCGCTTACCAACACATGGTAACTATCAGTCACATAGAAAAAGGCATATACTCAGTAGTGAAGGAATCATATTCAAGTATTGAAAACAGTTTGTGTTCAATTTCACAAAGCAAGCAATATACCCCCCTCACGGAGTTAAAAAAAACATTGAAAACTTTAAAAGCGAGGCTATGAACTCACCTTGATCAGAAGCCAAAGATCAAATAATCGAAACAATCCACGGAAAGTCGATGAACACGATCACGACCTATAAATTACGTAGCTCGATTACTATACCGAAAAGTATAATCAACGATGCGTACCTCGTATCATCAAAATCATCTATATAGATAATATATGTGTATATATATATATATATATATATTCATACATGTGATGAGAAATCCACTTGCGCCTTAGATCTTAAAACCCCACAATATTAGGTTACGATCATTCTTTATTTATATTATACATCGCTTAACCGACAACTTTCTGTTTTATGAAACTTTCTATTTTTAGAAAGTTACTATTTTTAGACTTTCCGTTTTTAGAGTCGACCAACGGTCTCAAAATAATTACTTACAGTAGTATATTAATCGATATTACTTTATTAACCGATATCACCTTCACAACGCCTTAAAGATTATTAAAGTCTTCGTTGACTTTTATGTTTGACTTTTATAAAATATATTTATTTTCTAAGTCTGACCCGACTAAAACGACTCACTAGATCACATTTTCACAACCCGGACATAAAAGAGATTTTATGCGAAACGATATTCCGGACAACTTTTTAGTTTTAGTCGAGACCCGGAACTCGACAGAAAATGACCAAAACACCCCTGCAAGAATCTGCCGGAACTTTGACCTTGGGTTTTGACCCGTTATATCTCACTTTCGTGACTTTGACCAAAAAGAGATTTTAAGTAAAACATTATTCCGAACAACTTTCGTGTTTCATCGGAGGCCGAAAAGGACTCTTGCTCAAATCATTAATTTAATAATTCTGTTCAGATTTAATATATATTTAAAATGACTTATTTTTCTACTAAAGTGTATATTTCGATTTCGCTCCAGTTTATTCGTTATTGGGAGTTAGAAGTCCCGTTTTATATCAAAACGTTCGCAAAAATATAATTTGTACTCCCTCCGTCCCAAAATAAGTGTCCAATTAGACTTTTCAGAGTCAAACTGGTTTAACTTTGACCTTAAATATTTTTTTTGTTATATAATACTTGATGAAAATTATACCAATGAAAAATACACTTAAAACCCAATCCGTTCATATATTTTGCATCAAATATTATATAACACACACAAAGATATGTAAGGTCAAAGTTGAACCAGCTTGACTCTGAAAAGTCAAACTGGACACTTATTATGGGATGGAGGGAGTAATATTTTGTAAACTAAAATCTGATTTTTCAAAGTCTCGAACCCCGAATCCCATGCTCCGTTTTCTGGTCAAAATGACCCGTTACAAAATGCGTCAAAACTCGTTTTTTGACCCAAAAACTCGTCAAAAACATATCTAATATGGCTTATATTTTTATTCCAATCCCACTTTAATATCAACGGTCACAGCAAGTACCAAAAATAATACCCACTTATGGACTATGCAAGCAAGTAACGTACACATGCGAAAGATTCGCCAATTGAAGTCACCTAACAGTCGGGGTCAAATTAATCTCACACAAGCCAAGTGCCTCGGGGGTAACAAAGACCTCCAGGCTTCACTCATAGTACAACCTATACAATGACACCTCCTCCTAACTCATAACCGAGAACAATTACAACAATTGTAATAGCAACGCCGAGAATAACATACATACATACCAATTTTTCCAAAAAAAGGGTGTCGTGTTTGTTTTCGTCTCCGTTTTTCTGTGTGAAATGTGATTTCAGTGAAAGGTGTTGTGAGGGATGAATGATACCCTAAATCTTATAAACACAGTGCAGGGACAATGGTGAGACACAATAACTACCCTCACTAATGGCCAAGTGTAGACAATTACACGGTTGTTGTTGATAAAACTAACAATTGTTAGTCGGAGGGACCAAACCGATAGGGTCAGACCATAGGGAGATGTTTCGTTTTTAAAATAGTTTGGGCTGACGGGACGAATCCGTTAAACCCGACAAAAATACTTGGGACGATTTTGCATTAAATCTTAAGTTATGCTATTTAAAATTTAGGTTTATATTGAACTTTTGCCCTCTTTTTACACGTGATTTTTGACACACGGTTTCTGACAAAGATAAATGATCTCATCATAATATAGTCAACTCCTTATCTAGACTGTTTAAAATAGGGTGATATGTGTATTATTATACTTATCTATTTTTTTTAAAATAAAAAAAAAAGACCTAAGATGGTACGAATTCTCTCTTATAGACGCTCATATTAGGCCTTAATTTATTTGGTCAAGGACTATTGACCCGCGAATTTTATAGGTGATATATAAAAAAGTTTATTCACACAAATAACGTAAAAAACTACAACTCTTGCAGTATTTTCATTCTATTATGAAATAAAGGCATTCACATAGATATGTAATTTAAAGTATACACGATAAGATTACATGTAAATCGATAAAATGACTACTTAACCTAAATTATATTTGCCAAGAAACCTAATATGTGCTCCATATGTCTTTACAAATTAGCAACCGTACTTCAATAAACAATCTTCTAAAATCCCTAACATAGCCTAAACTAACACATATGTAAAATAAAAGTATACAAAATAAATCCAGTCACACTAAAATTATACAGATTGAACCTGTTGAAAACGTAGAGGGGGTGAATACGTTTTCGATTAAAATTAAAAAAAACTTTTATATCAAATGGCCGAACAAACACGACATATTATAAAAAGTATCGATTATAGTCTACGACTATATCTATAATGGAGACCAATCAACAAGCAAGTAACATAAGCATCAATCCACAACATAAGCTAACTATAACATAAAGAAATATCGAGATGTGTAAAGAGAAGCAAACAAACCGTCATGATTTATTGTAGTTCGGCAACGGAGTCTCCTCTCCGCCTACTAAACTCCTCGAGTACCCAACTCGAGAGTTACGTACACAGATCAAACTGCTCATTTTCGGGGAGAAAACCTTACAACAACGTCGCTTAACTTTATCACGGGTACTAAGATAAAATACCGTGTTCCTAACACCGTAGAACAACCATAGTCGCTTACACTTATCCGATACAAAGCTAAATACCGGGTTTCTAAATCAAGGTAGAAAACCAACCCTAACCAACATTTTTACACAACAATGAATCCCATTTCTAACACGCTAGAAATAGCACTATATAAAACCTTTACATATTACCAAAGTGTTTGATTGATGATATGTAATGAAATTAATGATATTCAAATGAAACTTCACTTGATGGGGATGCCTTCAAAAAGGATGAAGAAGATGATGAGTTCTCTCAATCTTGTTGATCCAATTCTTGTAGATCCATCTTGTAGATCTCATATCTATATGGCTTTATGATGTTGAAAAATTGGCAAGTTACTTCAAGGCTTGCTTTGGGGGGATTATCATGATGGTATGCTTTACAAACAAAAGAGTGGTTAGATGCATTATGATCATGGTGTTTATGGATGCATTTTTACAGATCTAAATGAGTGAAAATGGTAGAAAATATGTGTTAGAAGTGATGAACACGGATTGAAAAAAAGTCATCCTCGCTTTATGGGAAAAAATCGAATAGAAACCGGCTACTGTTCACCAAGGGAACCGGCTTGTAAATCAAAGGGAACCGGCGACGCTCCCATGGAACCGGCTACACTGTTCATCAGATCCAAAAATCCTTTTGTAATCTTTAGTAAAAAATCATTTTCTATTTTATTTTTCTTTAGTTAACTTTGTATATTTTATAACATAAAGTGTGCAAGTTAACTATTGTATACTTGCTAAAATGTTTGTATAAAAATACTTATAAATGCAAAATGTAAAATAAGGTTTGATCATAATGCAACATAACAAACATGTACGAACCTGTGTTGTAACATATGAGGACTCGAGAGTCGGAGAGTGTTGAGGTATGTTGTAGCTAAAATATGATTTACGAGTAACTTTGTACATTTGAAATTTTTGTATTACAAGTTACAAATTTTGGCTTAATCAAAAACCAACGCGAATTGTCAGGATTAAATACCGTAATATTTGCACAAACAATCTCTCTCTTTTTGATGATGACAAAATATGTAAACGTAATATATAGTAAATGTAAAAGTTACTTGTATCCCCATAATACCTTTTACATTACCTTCTCCGTTTACACTCTTCTCCCCCTTTTGTCGAAACAAAAAAGGTGTGTTCTTGGAGTTTAACTTCATTTCTCCCGAAAAGGCGAGCTTGCATCATCCCTAGTGAAGTTAAAAAGTCTACTCTACTTTAGGTAGTTGCTATCCTCTTGGTAAATGTCCTTGGTCTATAACGGATCCATGGATCAAATTTGAAAGCTTAACCTATAAAAATAGTTAGTTTCGTGCAACATAAAAAAATTGAAAACTATATGATGAAGAAAATGACATCTTCCTTTTGGCCAAAACTTGTAGATGTCGAAAGAGTAAAAATTGATGATGAATGTGTGCATTTACTACCCCCTTGATTGAGTGCATCTCCCGTGTTAGAGGCGTCTAAAAATATGATTAATAAATCTACAAAAACAAAAACTAGATTCGTCCTTGGATGATTATAATATATACAACAAAGTGTATATACTCTATAAAAGCTCGATGGAAGCTCCCCCTTGCTCGAGGGCGTCCCAAATGATCCTACAAAACAGAAATTAGTGTAATAATAGCTTTTGTCGGTAGACAAATATGTCATATACAACAAAGTGTATAGACGACTCAATATGATTTCTTGCGAATGATACCTCTTGATATCGTGAGGGGTAAAATGAACAATACAAAAAGAAAATGAATGGTGCAAAACTTCACTCCTTGGATGAGTAAGCCACATTACCACAAAGTGTATATGCTGTACTACAAAAGAAATTAATTATGCCAACATTGTTCGGATACGTAAAGTAAGGTCATTTACCGCACAGTGTATATGAGAGATCCTAAAAGAAGTGATATGAAAAATACAAAATTCGTTACGTTAGGCAAAGAATGTCATACATAATAAATTGAATGTTTGATTTACAAAGAAATTAGCCTGCAATAATATTCTTCATCTTTCAATGAAAGTCATTATTATTTAATTGTATATATTGATCGCAATATGATTTCGCTTAAAACTAGATTGCAATATGTTTTTCCAAAGAAACTCCAGAGAAGTAAATTAGAAGTAAAATAAAAAGTAGAATTCCTACTTAATTGCTTCATCGTGGTTGGTTTGATGGATGTGAGTTTAAAGGTTTTAAGGGTGTGGATGAGATTGAGTATCGCATTTCAATAGAAATTAACTTGGCTTTTGACAAAAATTATTAGAGTGTTAGGATATGTGAATGATGGTGATTTAATCCTTAATGGGTTAAATGGTTTTGAGTTACTAGTTAGGTTGTGGTTATGGTGGTTGGTTGCGGAAAGATTCATGATGAATATCTACTTGTAAGAAACGACTCTGGGGGATGACTCATTTTTGTTGAAGTAAAAAGGTCTTTTCATAAAACTTCCTTGTTGGTTGATGAGGCAATTGAGGCTTGGTGACAGAAATGTAACTATTTTGTGAGTAGTAATATATGTAGGCGGTTAGGTATGTGATGACAATGCAAAGCAAATATCAATATTTACGTATATATAAAATGCAGGACTGTATGATCATGTATGAATTGTAATGAAAAATATGAATCAAAGAATGATAAATGTGCGAATGAGCACAAATTAGCTTGATAAAGATATCGATCCTTATTGACCTACATAGTTCCAAATGGGTTAGTTTGAAGTTTAATGAAAAAAGTAAGAATATCATTTTGAAATATGATAGTTCAAACATTTATACCAACAAATACGAAAGAAACTTATTCAAGTATTATTACACGAAAGAGTTAACAAGTAGACATATAGATAGACAAATATGCAATCAAAACATGTTCGCAAATAGACACAAAGATATAAATACTCTTAAGCTAAGCGAAGAGGATGACAAATGTTGCAACTAGCTTGGAAAGGCATAATACATGTTCGAAAAATATTGGATGATTCTATGAGTTTTAGAAAGGACTTAAGAGACTTGATAATGTCAAAAAAAAAAAAACTAATTATGTGGCGACCTTTAATACAAGTATATATTAACCCCCTAATTAAGTGGTTGGACACAAAGTTTAAATATCCAAAACGGTATAAGTGCTTCTGTAGAACACTGGCACGTGGCGGTTTCAATTGCCTGAATAGAAAAGCCGGCCAATGCTGCAAAAGGAACCGGCTGATGCAGCCTTGGTTCCTAAAATAAAAAATCCTCTAGTAGTGATCAAAACAAATTCAAACCTTGATTTTCACTTATATTATTAATCAAATGGTCATACTAAAAAGCTCATGCATAAGATTCAAAACGCTTATCCCATATACACTTGATAATGCCAAGATCCACGTTATAACAACAAAGTAAGAATATTAGTGAGCTCAATAATAGCAATAAGAGAAACTTCGAATTAAATGATCTTGTTCATTAGACAAAACAAGCAATAATCTAAAATAAGACGAGGTGAGAAGAGAAACGGAATTTAAACGAAGACATGTTCCAATAGTTCAAACAAACACATGAATACTTAAAGAAGATGATTCTTTGATTAGCAAATTGTTTGCAGCTACATTGTCTATGATGGATACTAGATTATATGCTTTGTCTCTTATTGAATTGAGTTCGCATATTTGTGAAAAATAAGTATCACCCGTGTTATATTGCTTCATCGCTTGTTTGTCAATTTTGGTTCTTAATTAAAACTATATGGTTTCAAAAAGGATGATCCCTATACATCTAAAGATACAAAAAAAAAGCTTTGACTAACATAAACTGACACAACGAAGCAAAATAATATCAGTAGCAATGTCATATAAGGAGAAATACGAGAAGATCATGCAAACCATGTTAAAGCATGTAAAAATTAGACCATCATACGAATAGATATAAGAAATGCCTACAAGGAACAAGAACTACCAAACATAGTCATATCCATATCAAAAACCATCATGTATCAAAATGACAAATTACGAGATCTTACGAGACATCATATAAGAGACAAAATTACTTCTAATGCAAACATCATGTAAGTCATGTTTAAGCCTTAACAATTAGTATCACGGATACAAGCATGAAACAATACATTTCCTAAGGATTACGCATTTTTTTGTTAATCAATAGTTATCAAAACTCCAAGATAACGAAAATGACAATAATCATAAACAAGTTACTAAATTTATTAACATGCATAGCAAAGCAAGATGTCATGATGATTAACGAAGTAAGATTCTTATTTAAACTTAGTTATGGAAAACTTAGCATAGTGGTGGTTTGAAAAGAGATGGAGAACTACTGTTGGTACTTGTGGTTATAAAGGATTGACAATGGATGAAATGATCTTTGTAACTTTGGGTAGATTATTTTAACGTTCTGGTATTTTTGGATAGCTCGTTTTCAGCTATGTATGTACCAAAAATATTTAAAACCTTTAGCGGAAACACCATTGACCGAAAATTGACCTTTTGTTATTATCGTTGAGTATGTTGAAATTTTCTTATTTGTCCATATAAGGTATGATCTATTTGTTCATGTGACTTGGAGCTTTGGTTGGTATTATGGTGGGATGGGTGACCTATACTTCTTCTAATTTATTACGATTTGTATGTTATGATAATATTACTTTTTGGTAACACTTATTTTCTACAAAACTTGTTGTTTCAATCTTATACATGGCTAAAATGATCGAAACTCAACTTTTATAACTTGACATAACATGAAAACTTCCATAATTTATTCTTAAAATATATACTTAAATATCAAAGACAAACTTGGTCTAAATGAACCGCGGAATCGTTCTTTATGGGTTTTGCCAAACACTAGTTTTGACCCGTTTTAACCAAAACAATAACTTATTACTTTGACCCACTTTGAAAAGTACTTTTAAAACCACAACAAGACATCATTACACTTTTCGGATGAAACATTCAAGTTGCCAATCCCACTTTGATGTGCATAAATTTTATAACAATATTCTTCAAAATCACTTAACCAACTTACTTAATTCCTAAGATATTGAGATTATGCAAGATGTTGATATAGTATAAGGAAGAAGGGATATGCCTATTTTGAGGTAAACCGTAGCATAAATAAACTATTCTACGAATATTGGAAACGACAAATTAACGAAGCAAAAAATTCCAAACTAGCGCTAATGATCCATTTATTTCAAGGAAGATACATATATAAGATGTAAACAAGGCAAACAAGTAGTCATATAGAGAATCACACATCAAGTCATTAACTCTATGAGTTACCGAAATATTTTTCAAAAAAGCATTTTTGACAAAATTATGAGTTAACCCAAACACCCTTTTTGAAATTGTATTATTTCCTTTAAGAATCTAAATTGACATACAATCGAAGGAACATACAAGACAAGGTTGACTTTTATGTTTCACAAATAAGCAAGCTCAAATGCAATGAGAAATAAGCATATAAACAATATACATAAGCAATGCAAACTAGAATGACTAGTCATATAACATATCATACGAAAAATTCTTTTTGCCTTGCGTTGAGTATGACGATGTATACCAAGCTTGATTAGTGACCAAAATACTTTTAGTTTTAGAGAGGGATGTATCAATGTTCAAAGAATACTAACTAAAATTGTCCGACTTAAAAGTTTGAGTTTTTATGTTAATACGAAACTTAAAATATTAGACACTTTGTAGTATTTTGAAATTTCGACTTGCTTAAACTTGTAATCAGATCCTCTAACCCATTTAATTAAAAACTAGACTCAATTTCATTCGAAATGGTAGGTAGCATGACTCGTACGGATTTACGATTAAGTTTTTATGACCTTTCAAAGTTGATCAAAAAATTTCAAAACCTACTGTAGAACCGGGTCCGCCGGTTCCTTTGCCAAATAGAACCGGCTTTCTTAACGAACAGAACCGCCGGTCTGATCGATTTTTCCAAAAACACATATTTCGACCTGACGAAAAGGTTTAACACTTGGTAGGCTTAGAGGTAGACTTATATAACAAATTTTAATCATTATTCAAGCTTATATAACAAAGATATTCAAGAATCAAGGCTTTTAAGAATGAAACATCGACATACTTTTCATATTAAGTCCCATTTTTCGGATAATTTGATACATGGATCGTACTCGGTTTTGAAAACTATTTGTTTTATAAACAAGAGCCACATGACACTGAAACCAATTGTTGAAAACGTAAAGGGGTGAATATGTTTTCGATTAAAATTTAGAAAAACTTTTGTATCAAATGACCAAACAAACACGACATATTATGAAAAGTATCAATTATAGTCTACGACTATATCTATAATGGAGACCAATCAACAAGCAAGTAACATAAGCATAATTAAAACATAAGAAATAACGATATGTAAAGAGAAAGCAAACCGAACATGATGATTTATAGTGGTTCGGTCACGGAGCTTGATATTCGTTTTTATAACACGTATCAAACAAATAACCCTCAAATATATATAATGTATATAATAATAATACATATAATATACGTAAGCAAAGTATCTTACAAATTACTCTTAGGAAAGAATAATATGTAATCAACACGGGTATCGTTCTCCTCGGTGAGAGGTGAATGGAAATTCACGTTAATGTCGGGAATCAAGCTTGATTGTCATAAAAGATTTGATTTTGGAATCTATTTCTACTAATGAAAACGCAAAAGCAAATAAAGGCAAGCAAACAATTTAAGCAATTAAAGATTAAACGCGAAAAAAGTTAACGGGAATTTAAAAACGCGACATTTAAGCAAATAATTCAAATTTTAACCCTACAAACTCAAATTTAATTTCTAAAAATCCTAAATGACTAAAAATAATTTTCAGAAAAAGAATTATATTTTTTTTATTTTTATTTTATTTAATATGAATTAAAAACGGATTTAATCTAAATAAATCATTAAAAATAGTAAACTAATTTATAAAAATCCAGAAAAATTACAGAAAGTACTTTAATCTATTACTAATGCAAGAAAAATAAAACTAGAAAATAAGCTAAACTGAAAATGCTAAAAAGAGTATAAAATTAAACTGGCCCAAGGGTCTAACAGAAAAGACCCAAGGGCGCAGTTGGTTGTGGTGTGTGTGTTAAAAGTGTTGGGAGTTAAGGTAGAGGTCTCGGGTTCGAGCCTGGGACTTCCCTATACTCCCAGCATTTTTATTTTTGAAAACTTTTTTTTGAAAAAACTAAAATAAGCAAAAATAAACAACTTTAATAAAGGGACTTTTTGACAAAACTGAAAAATAAGCTAGAAAAAGCTTATCTAAGATAACAGTCTTAACTTAAAACTGCCAAGCTCAAGCTAAAGCTGTTTTGGGTTTTTAAATTTAAATAAGCTGAAAGAAATTTCAAATAAGCTAAAACAGATATCAAGCTATTCCTAATAAGCAACAAGGAATAAAGATAAGCAACAAAATAAGCTAGAAAACTATTAAAATGCTTAATGACAGAGGGCATTTAAACGGATTATAGGACTAAACCACTACTCTTAAAACTAGATTAACAGACAAATAAGCAACTAAAACTCAGATTTGCATAAAAGCTTATAGGCTTATTATTCTAAACTGTTTAAGCTCTAAAACCTTAAATAAGCTACCACTAAACTTAAAAAAACTATCTAGACCATAAAATGCTACTTAATAAGCTATTCTGAATCAGAAATAAGCAATAGCGACAAACTGAAAAGCAAGAACAACAAATAAGCAGATTTCATGTTTTATTTTTATTTTTTGAAGTTTGAAAATACCCAATTGCAGCCCTAATATTAAGCTAGTAAAAGCTAAATTGAAAACTCGAAAACTAAAAACAGATGAAGATTACTATCTAATGAGCTTTGAACTATCAAAATCAAATCATAAAACAAACTTAATCTAATCTAATTTGGCTGTTGAAAATGAGACTTTTTAAAAACTTTGAAAATCTACTTGAAAACATGGACATAATTGACTTGAACATAAAATGGCAAATGCATACTCTATCTAACTCTAATCTACTGCATTATTAGACTCAAAACAATCATGCAAACAACACCTAAATGCCACTAATCAAAACCTTAATCAAACAAGCAGAATATTAAACTAGATTATCACAGTTTCAAACTATGAATATAATAAACCATAAACTTGAATTTTAGATATTAAAAACTGATTTAAACTAACTTGTATACTAAATTTAAGCTGGTTGAAATTGTTTTAAGGGACAAAAGAAACTTGGCAGCACTAACATGAGTTAGTGCTGCTTATGCCAAACACCCCTTTAAATTTTGGTTTCCCATTTAAAAGCTATAAAAGATCTTAGAAACTCATGAATTTCCAAAACAGATTTAGAACTATGAAAATAAAGGACAATTAAGCATTTTCCCTAGAGATTAAGCACTAAACAAATAAGCTATGCTAATTAGCTAAAATAACTAAATAGGGACAGATTATATGAATACTTAAGCTAAACTAATCTAAGCCATAAACTAAACTTATTAAGCAACAATAAGGCAGAATAAGCACAGATAAGCAACATAAATAAGCAGATAATTAGAAATAAGCAAAACAGACATTTAAGCTTAAGAAAAGAAAAGGAAGAGTGTACCTTAATCCTTTGCTCTAAACAAGAATTGAAATGCTCTAAGAGCTAATCAACTAGCTTCAGCTTATCAAGCTGGTAAGAAAGCCATAAGCCCATCCATGTTTGTCTTATCATCCACAAATTAAGCAATCCATTAAGCATAGGTATTTAAGTACTTTCTATGAAGCTGAATTAACTAAGCTTTATAAAATTGATTAAGTGCTAGTAAAAGAGCTTATGTAACTTCTGATTTCATTGATTAAGCTAAATGACATATAAGCAAAAACAAACTTTATAAAAACAGGATTTAAGAAAACTTGAATATTATTAAAACTTGAAAGATTACATTGCTTTAAAAGAAAATTACACTGACATTTAAAGACAAATAAGCTGGAAAATAAGCTAAAAGTAAAACTACAATACTCCTATCACTAATCCTATTCCTAGATGATCATCACTGTGTGATTGGCCTTCTATTTATAGTGAACGATAGATGATTCTAGATGTGAGGAGCGTCCAATCCTTTAATCTAGTCCATCCAAATCAAACCGCCTCAAATCCTTTCATCTTGGCCCTTGATCTTGGTACACGTCCCAATCAACCAATGATATCTCTTGGGATCGCCAACGTGGCTAAGTTGGATGTCAAAGATGTCAGTGAGCTTCTAGAAGCAATGGAGAACGAGTGTGGATTGAATGATCAGTCTACATTTCACCTCCCCCATACCCTGCCCGGGCGGGATTGGGTATCGTTGTTGTCGTTGTTGTATATTTACCCTGAGCGTGTTGTGGTGAAAGTGAAATGGGAGGGAAGAGGTGAAATGAAAAAGATATACAGTAACATTGACTTTGAGTTGACCCTGTGTTTATACCTTGACTTGGGCTCGGGTAATGAACTTGGGCCAGGCATGGTGTATTAGGCCAGGAATGGTATATTGGATTAAGGGATTTGGACTAAGTTTATTAAATGGGTTTAAGTTGAAGGGTTTATAATTATAACTCTTAATGGGCTAACTCGGCCCATTAAAATGGGTATGCCTTCGGCTTTGATTTTTCGTACTCATTCCATTCCCGTGCTCGGTTTTGTCTGTTTTTGCTTTGTTTTTGTCCTTTTGTGCAATATGCGTTACCTGTAAGACACAATTCATAATACAAACGAATATACTGCATTTTTATGTATTTATTAGTCATTATTGGCCTTTTTAGCTTATTTTATTAGGTAAAAGGTATGTGTATTTAAGCACATACCAAAATACCCTAGACTAAGCTATTGCCGTGTCCTCACACAATGTCATAAATACAAACTTAAAAAACCAAAAATTTCAACCCCCTTAGACTAATTATTTCGAAAAGTAGCTAATTGTTCATCTAAGAGAATTAAGAAATCACTTAGTTTCGAAAAGCCCCCTGTTTTAGCATTTTTATGCATTTATTATTATTATTCATACATATCATAACTTTAAGGAACAAGTGACACTAAAAGGATAAATTCATCGTCCTTGATTTTTCACCCGCCCCAAAGAGACGATATGGTGAGAATAAGGTAAAACTGGATTAGACCACTATTAGTTTGAAATCATTTCCTAAAGAGACGATATGGTGAGAATAAGGTCCACACTAAGGTTCTAATTTCACACGATTTAGGGGTTATCCTTTCTAGATAACCCTGAATTCGAAATTTGACTTTATTATTATTATTATTGCAACATTATTAAACGTCGGTCCTTTAAACAACTGCCACATCGGTATGCGAGCCGACCATGGTCCAGGAGTCTTATTTCCACCTCGGTGATCCTCGACCTTTTAGAAGGATGCAACATCGGTTGTGAGCCGGCAAGATACAGCAAACTTTTATCAGTCTCGGATTATTACTATGTGCCTTATTTAGAAGACTGCTACATCGGATGTGAGCCGGCAAGATACAGTAAACTTTTATCAGCCCATAGTTATTGTTATTATTATTACCTCCACCCTTTAAACGACTACCACATTGTTTGTGAGCCGGCAAGAGGTAGTGGTCTTATTTCGGCTTCGGTTTATTACATAACATTTATTATTATTAGCTAAATTTCAAGTCCTCTGGTCTTGTAGCAACAGAGACATCAGGCGTCCTAACCGACAAGACCCGGGAGCGTACCACAACACTGACAAAACCTCGATGTGTACCTTAATTTCACCAGAATGAATCTCTACGAAGGGATTTAAACTAAGAATCGCAAAAACCTAAAGTAACCTTATTTATTCAACAATTATATAACGTTTATTAAGCTGATGGGAGCAAAAAGCCACAATTAACCTCTATGAGCCTTAAAGAGATCCAACTACTCTATGTTTAGCATCTAACTTATATAAAACTCTATCATTTCTCGTTCTTCGCTGGTATGTGTTTAATTATACATACCTTTTGCCTATAAAAACGTGCCAAAAATGACTAAAATATACCAAAAATATATTGTATTTGTGTGTTTTGTGATTTATGATTATGCAGGTAACGGATATTCACTAAAGGACAAAAATAAAGTCAAAACCGACAAAACCGAGTACTAGAATGAAAAGTGCGTGAAAAGTCAAGTCAACCAGTCAAAGTCAACCAAAAAGTCAACCACGTCAAAGTCAAAAGTCAAAGACGAAGCTGATACCGAAGAAATACTTAATGGGCCCACCCGTACCCATCTAATGGGCCGGGTCAG
>BQNB010106329.1:0-23413 GCA_026074375.1 Tanacetum coccineum | reverse complement strand
GATGCAGAACAAAATTGAATCCCGATGCATTCTAATATTCTCTAGATACTCTTAACTGCGAGGATAGGAAGAACAGAGGACACAAAAATGTTAAAATCCAAAAACATAGCAAACAACGAATCAACCATATTTAACAAAATAGCTGTCACGCAAACTAAAGGCTCCAATTTATGCTTACATTATATAAATCTGTATTTTGCTTGAAGATATAACTGATATCAAAATAGACAAACAGCTAGAAACATGGTCTTGCTTATACGTAGGGAGACCCATGAAATTACGGGAAGTGAAGTAGAATATAAAAAGAGTTGCTTGTAACAAAAACTATATATGCCGTACAAGAGCAAATAGATGCCAAAGGCTAAATTGAAATCCAACTTATAATCTAGCAACATGTGATACTTTAATTATCCTTCCATGTTCAATTAAGAGGGTAATTAGATGTGTGATGTGTCTCTAAAGTAATTATTTAAACTTGAACATGCAACAATCAATTATTCCAGATATCTGGCAAAAAACTTTGTATTATCTAACTATTTAAGATCAATATACTCAAAATAACCAGAAACCATATACTTAGATAAATGTAATTAACCCGATCATCCATGGCTAACTTTATGCAGCTAAAGACTGGATTTTGATGTTTTATGTTTCCGTGAGCGATGTTTAAAATCAACTAAGCTTTTATAAAACAGCGTAAGAACCTAATTCTTAAAGATACATCAATAGAGAGTCTATAAAAGTTAAGCACGTTAATCGCTGCATAACCAATCATCCATCAGATTACGTTTTATTTAAAGGGCAGTTTAGATGTACCTTTCAAAAGTGATTATCACAACTCCTACAATAAATAATCAAATGATTAAACCTAACAAAATGTTGAACAAGAGCATATTACATTTATCTCATCAATTACTTTTATACCTGCTGGTCAGCTACTTCTTACCTAACTCTCAAAATGTTATTACTTTGACGTCAATTAGGTAAAGAATCATAATAACTTTTACCCAACCATAAGCAGTAATTACAGCATTAAACGAATTCAACGAGAAATCCTTACATCAAAACGAATTCATCTCAAGACAATAAGTCCGTCTCTTAACCAACATCTTAGCAGCAGTCCCAAACGGCTCCTCAAACGCAGACGAAGCCCACAACCCATCCGCAACATCCTTCTGCACCGCCACATTCTGATCACTCGGTCTAGTCGCAACCAACGTCGCCCCTTTCAACACAGTCCCATCCGGCAATTCCAAATACGGCGCATACCACAACCTCATATTCAACGCAGGAACAAGCGTCCTTTTCGAAGCAGACGAAGCCGACAACGGCTTCACTCTCAACTCCTCCAACTGCTCCCTATTCATACACAACACCCCTTGCCCATCGGCGTCAGTCAAAACCAACGAATCCAACGTCTTATGCTCACATATAATCGACTGTAACAAATAATGCCTAGCAGACGCCGCAATTAACGAACTAATAGTCCATACTACTCTCAATTTCAACCCCCCGTTCGTATAAAACGACTCGGGTATACTCCCATTATCATTATTATCATTCACATTACCAACATTATTAACATTAACATTATCTAACATCATAGTATTAGTATTAGGATAAATAACAGAACTAGCACCAAGCATAACACAGTTATCTAAAGTCGAACCGAAATCGGCTCGCCAACGCAACAACACGTCATCATCCACACCTAACTCCCCACTAGGCAACTCAATTTTCAAAAACTTAATCTCATTAAAACCCTTCAAAACCTGAGTAGGAGAATGATGCATCACACCTCCACCACCGCTGACGTCATCCTCACCAGAAGCTGACGTCAGCATGACGGAAGAGGAATAACGCTTGTTACTACTACCGAAAAACGAACCGATGACTTGGATAGGCTTGGTTACAATACTACCGAAAACGATACGAAAGAGGCTTAAAAACGGAGCGCGTGACTTTGACGAAGAGGATGAGGAAGGTGAGGATGATGACGTGGCGTCGTCGTCGGAGATGACGCAATCGACTTTTACGACGACGTTTTGGACTTGGGGGACGAGGGAGTGGAACCTTCTGGAAACGGAAGAGCAGCGGCCGAGGGATTTGATGTCGCCGATGTAGTTGAAGATGATGAGGAGGAGGGAGTCTGGGAGGTGGTCAAAGCGGTCAACGGGGGGTTCGGGGTGGATTTTTGTGGTGGTGGTGGTTAGATCTGGAAGAATTGATGACATCATCATGATGGTTATGGGTGGATGGATCTGAGAGATGGAAATGAAATGGGATCTGAGAGGATAATGATGGTGTTGGTGTGTATGTGTTTGTGTTTTGTTTTGTGATAGATAAACAAGTGTGTGTTTGTGATTTGATGACTTTCTTCTTGTCTTTCTTCTTGTCTTTCTTAATTTTCTAACTCATTTCTTTTTTATTTCTTTTCTTATTACTCTTATCTTTCTACAATAAAAAAGTACACGGTTTAAAAAAAGTATTTTTTTTATTTATAATAACAGTTTTACTTTTAGTTAATTAATTAAAGTTTTTTTTTTTAATTTTGTAATAATAATTTCAAACAAATATAATATAGTAAACTTGATCAAACTTTATGAGGATATTTATCCGGAATGATGTTTAGAGTTCTTCTCGACGATGTATTTTGATAGAGGTGTTGATAAGACTAAGTTGATGACGGAGAAGTGCATTTGGTTTAGGCTTTGTGGAGTTGAAAAATTGCTTACTTTACCCGAATTTGCGGTTTTGTTGGGATTATATGAAGAATTGAGTTGAATCATAGGTTGTTTGCTATACATTTTACTAGATTGGAGGTTGATGACAAATTGTTCAACCATGAGGCGTTTTGGCAAAAGATTGGGCAACCGACTAGTACTAACCCAAGGACATCACTGATTAAGGAACCCCTTATGAGGATTGTGCATATACTATTGATTGGATCTTTGGTTCATAGGGCCAGTAGTAAGGAGAGATGTCAAAAGAGAGAGATGTGGATGATGAGCGCATTGGAAGAGTCGCAGGGTGTTAACTTGGCTTGGGTGAGCATCTTTGTAAGCATGCTCCGGGTCTTAAGGAGAACAGTCTTATTTGTGTAGGTCATTATGTGACCAAGGTTGTTTATTCGTTAGAGTAACATAATGATGAGGAAGTGGCAAAATGTTCGGAACCAATCGAGTGTGAAACATGGACTACTAGGATGTTGGCAAATGAGCTAGATGAAGGCACCCATTCTTTGATACGAACTGAACAAGAAGCACCACAACCTGGTCAAGCAAGAAGACAAAGTCAAGAACCAAGAGGATTAGACTCGAGTTTGGGAGATTGGAATGCGAGCTTGAACGAGATTCGGCGTAGGGATGTTTGGAGAGATTCGATGCTTATGAGGAACAACTATATACTTGAGCATTCCGCGCCTATCCTTCACCATTTAGAGGATCAGTCCAACTTTTGATATCCTACTTACGAACCACCGAATGTTCCACCATACCCTTACTCATATGTGCCTTATCCACACCCTTGCATTACCCTGATACGGGTAGTCTATCTTTTGGAGGAGACTACTATGGGGCGCATGGTGATAGTTATCATGCAGGTTCTATTGTCCTTAGTTCAGGTTATGAGATTGGAGGATCGTCAGCAGGATTTCATAGAGATGAATTTGATCCGATTGTGCATTCGGAAGATTGTGTGAAGAGTGAAGATGATGAAATGCGAGATTGATCGTATGATCAAGTTTGATTCTAAAACTCTTGCTCGTGTTGGATATTTTAATTAATGTTTTTAATTCGTAGGATGTTTTAAATTATGTTTAAGTACTTTACTTTATGATTTGGAATTTAGGATGTTCTTATTTTATGTCGTAGTATTGTGTGTTTGCAGTATTTGCAAGGTTGATATGCGAGAAGTATTGGTGGTTTATCCAAAACCGAGTTTTCAAGGAAACTCAAATCGCGTACAAAAACCACATACGGAAGATGCGTATTTAATCCGGGTAGTATCATTCATCCTAATTTTTCCCATTTCCTTTGCTTTGAAGTTCGTTTATTTACATTGAGGACAATGCAAAACTTAAGTGTGGCGGAGGGAAGTAAATAGGAAAAATGATCTAGTTTTTAAGTTTTTATGCGATTTTTAGTGTAATTTTTAAGAAAAAATTTAGGATAAAAGTGTCGCCCTCGAGGATTTAGTTGTTTTCACACGTAAGGAATATATGTTAAAAACGACTAAATCATTCCAACGAGTAATAGGGCGATTTGAATTTTTTGAATACCCTGATTCTTTGAACAATTCGTTTTTAGGATCGATAACATCTGCTATTATATTTATAGCCGTTACTCAACATTGTGAGGAATTGAAGCCGATTTCGTATGATAAGCATTCTTTTTATGCTTAAATTCCATTTTTGTTATGAGCGTGCCGGTGATTGACTCGATTCTAGAACTTGTGCTTGTTATGCATTATATTTCCGCAGTGAGATCATACTTGTATGATTATGGTGAATTTAAGTGATAAAGGCAAATTAGGATTTACACCAAATGGCCTTCCAATTATTATAAATGATTTTAGCTAGCCACATCGGTTAGTTAACCACTCTTTTGGACCCATTTGTTAGCACTCGCTTTTAGTGCTAGATACAATTAGTACACCATTTGAGCCATTCCGTTCATTTGATAAAATCCAGAAAAATACAAAAATATATTTACACCTTTAACCTTAGCCTAACCCTTAGTTAAGTCTATGGATTGCTAGTTACTTGGTACGTATGGCGTATTTTTGATGATTACTTGTTGACCACACTTTGTATTTGGTGTGTGCCATTTCGACAAAGACGGAGGTAGCTACTCTTATTTGTAATTTTTGTGGTGTATGCTCATCCAAAGTGTGGGGGTGACGGAGGAGTTGGTGTTGAAAAAAACAAAAAAAGAGAAAAAGAAATATATAGGTCGCTAGCAATTTTAGTCTTAACTTTATTTTTCGTTTGTGGAACCGAACCAAAAATAGCCCATGCCTAACTCACAACCCTTGTTAACCCGAAAGCTTAACCCATAAAAGTCCTTTTGATAGATTTGTCGGGTGCTCACGCCCCATCGAATTTATTTTTTATTATTGTACAAGCCTATGGTATGACACGAAATCAAGACTGAGCGAATGAGTGATTTAGTTACACGACCACCAAAAACATAAATATCAAGTGTTGAGTGAATTCATCAAAAGTTCTTATTTTCGTGAGGTGCTTAGTTGTGTTATCTAGTTCGAAAATCGTTCGGGTATTGTCAAGGATTCGTTTATAAACTTTGAAACAATAATTGTTCTTACTTAAGCGATTATATTTTTGTTAATTATTATCATGAGATTGTTGGAATTACTTTTCTTAAATGTTAAACCTGCTCGAGGGCGAGCAAAACTTAAGTGTGGGAGAATTTGATAACGCCCAAATCGAGTATGTTTTAGGAAGCGTTATTTGTGCTTTTATATGAAATATTTGGTTAAATAGAGAACTTTTGTTGCTAATATTGTGCAAAGTGAAGTTTACGTGTTTATAGCTAGCAAAGATAGAGAAGACAAGAAAATAGGAAGAAAACGTGAAGAAAAATGACTTTTGGAGATTTCCCGACAAGTGAAGCATGGATAAGAGGTTTGGAGGTCCGTTATAGCCCAAATACAAGTATTTAATCCATTTATAAGTTGTATGGGCCAACCCAAACCAAAAGGAGGCAAAAACGAAGAAAATTGGCCAAGAAAACAACACTTTACGTTTTGGTGCGAAGTCTCAGCACCAGGCTGGCTGACGAGCCGCCCTGGCTGGCAGTAGCAATCTAGCCGCCCGGCTAAACAACGAGCCGCACGGCTGGCCACTTCTGGCAGTTACAAAATTACCAATTATGAGAGAATTAATGAGCCATTACCTTCCAAGCCTGATCATTTCCCTTTATTAACTCTGGAGCTTCGTTTTCTTGCTTGAAGGGCATGTATCTAGCCTATATATGCATACTAGGGGGTCAAAACCTAACACACACTTCTATAACCCTTGACAAAGGTTTAGAAACCCTAATTACTCTCTTAAAAGGCTAGAATAGTTTTGAGAATTCCAGAAGTGAAGCAAGAATGTGGGTATTGATCTTGGTTGCTTGTTGGTGTTTAGGAATTGGTATTCTTTGTTGATTGGAGGCGTTTGGATTGCTCTAAATCCAAGTCTAGACTTTCTTATGTAATCATTTAGATAGATATAATCCTTGTTCTTAAATTTCCAGAAAGTTTACTTATCTTTATTGTCATGAACAATATGTTGTAATTGTGTTTTGAGTTTATTGAAATGAATTATGAGTAGTGTTTGATATACTTGTGCAAATGATATTGAATCGATTGTGATGTGTTGATTATGATTGTATGCGTGAACATTATGAATTGTCTTGTGGTTGTTTGATGAATAACTTGTTGGATTACATGTTGATGAAACTTAAAAATGGATTTATAGGCCGTAAGAATTTCCGGTTAAGTTTCATAATTAACATGTTTAAAAAGGCTTGTTTGATCTTAAACTCGAGTATAGGCCGAAAGGACTCATTGAAACTACTTGGCAAAATCATGTTTTTCATAGCAATTGGATTAAAAATGGTTAGAAGGTTTGGTGTTCATAGGGCAAAAGGGATCACCATCATTCTAACATATATTTGTGGATTTGTGAAAGACACCATGGATCGAATCCATATAACCTATATTTTTGTTACTCATACAATCAAGTTTAACCAACAAATCAACTATCATATCAATGAAATAGAATTTAGCACAAGTATTGTTTTTCCCATGAAAGAGTCTAAAGACATGAGTTTAGAAGTGATAGGGATCGTGACAACCCATTTACTTATTCCGTTATTATATAATGATTATTACCAAATCCCGTAGAACGAACTCGACTTACCCAACTTTACTATGAATGAATGAGTATACTTGCTCGTATGCATTTTTGGTAGTTTAAGTAGTCGTGATTATAAATGTAAAACTTGCACCCGCTACCAAGCATCAGTAACATTAAGAGATTCCTCAATCCTCATTGTTTCCTTGTTAAGCACTATGTACGCTTTACTAGATTGAGAGTATCCTAAAAACACACCTTCGTACGACTTTGGGTCGAACTTGGTGAGATGTACGTTAGTGTTAAGTATAAAAATTTACAACCAAAGTCCCTAAAGTACTCTAATGACGGCTTCTTATTTCTAAGAATTTCGTAGGGTGTTTTATTAATGAATTTTATAATATAAACTCTATTAAAGATGTATGTTGCCTTATCTAATGCATGAAACTAAAAAATTTGTGAAATGGACTGCTCGGCTGGCATAGCATGACTCATTTTTCTTAACTTGCGATGTGTTCTTTCAACAATCTCGCTTGATTGAGAAGTGAACGGGCCCGACAAGCTATAAGACATTCATGTTGTTCACAAAAGCTCCAAAATTTCATTTGATCAAATTCACTACTATGATTAGTTACGATTGAATCAATAAAACAATCATGTAGGTTTTTAAGCTTTTTACACAATATTTTAAAATTTTCTAAAACATCATCCTTAGACTCTTCAAACACAACCCAAGTGTAATTTGAGTAGTCATCCACAATTATTAAAGTATAGAAATTTCCTCCGTAACTTTAAATTGGAGATGGACCAAACATATAACACCTCGTGTTTTAGGACAATGTACGACGTTAATAAAGTCACTATTTATTTTTAGGGTTTTACGCATGCAAATTATAAGCAAATACAAGGAGGGTTTAGCCTGAATGTTAAGATAAAAGCACATATCATAACATTAATCACTAAACACATAGACATATTGAATGAATAATGAATAACACTCTTCTTGATTTAAAACAGGGATAGTTGATTGTACCAATAAGGTGTTGAGGCCCTAAAACAACCTTTAAAGATGCTACAAATACTAAGGTTCGTCTCCCAAAAGTTATACAAAGTTACACACTTGAAACCCTAAAAACGAGTTTATATTTATTGGGATAGCGATGTGACGGCATAGCTTTGTAATCTTGACAACGTCGCTCGTAGATGGTTCTAGATCCACTTTAAGTCGGCCACGTCCTGACGCCATTACTGAATCTCTAACGCCGTCACCATGAATGTCATGACGTCGTCGCTTTAAAACTCGCGAGGCCGTCTCCATACCCTGTATGCACAACTTCTTCAAGGATTTGGTGTAGAGTTGTAGTCTTGTCCGTTTCTTCTCCAAATGAGCCCAAGTCAAGTGTATTTCCTCCAAATATCATCCAAGTGCTAAAAACCTGAAAACATACGATTAAGCACATAATCTAGGCATATTTGCATGATTTAGAGGGTTAAATGACCCCGAAATAGTGTATAAAATGACACCTCATTAAATACCCCTACACTTGGGATTTGCTTGTCCTCAACCAAATAGGCTTTTCTACCTAGACAATAGCAATATGAGGGTCATTTAACCTACTCTTTAAAAGTATTTTACAACACAACCTTCTAGACCTCGTAATTTAAAAGCACGGAAAGTATACACTAGCACCTCACATAAGTGTTTGGGATTCTTTCTTTCACTCGGGTGTATAATAAATTATAACATAAAGGGGGATACGGAAAATAAACACTCATTACATGTCATAGCATATAAATTACCATAGGCTTAGTAAAGGATCAAACCTTTACCGCTAGGCGCAAGCATTATTCATTACTATCTAAGAGGTCTTTTCAAAGGGTTGTGGGGAGTACGTGTAAGATAACATATATGGAAACGGAAATAGATGGGTTACATTTGGGTGACTTTGGGTGAATTTAGAGTGGAAGGGTTAGCTAATTATTTATAAGAATACCCGTTGGTTTGGTTGCTAAGCCAAGACTCGGACGAAGATATACAAACTCTACACAACTCAACATCAATCTCTTTCTTTTTCTTTTCTATTTTTCTCTTCTCTTTTTGAATAACATAATACATCATATCATGGGGTTTATAACATGTACCTCTACACTTGGGCTTTTACATACTTTACAAATAAACTATTATATGACCCGAATTGAGGTGGATCAACATAACATGGAGATCATCTAACAATCATATAGGGGTATTGACTTAACTTTTCTTCCCCATTCTTCCACGAAATAAATACTACCATGAATCCTAATCGTCCCAAAATTGTATTTACAAGGATAAGGACTTAGCAACCGTGTACTCAAATAATTAGATTGGGTTAAAACAATACTGTACTAAAAGCCAGTACATACAAGGTAGGCTAAGGCGATTTGGGTGTAACGATTGGTTTAAGGGTGACAATGCTCTTCATTAATAATATGGAATCCACTAGAAAATTACAAGAACCATGAAAAGGATAGGCTCAGAGGGTTGTACTAGGGGTATTCTGAACTAAAAATGAGTGCATGGTAAGGGTGTGGGATAGTTATATGATCGGTGTGACCATCATAACAATTACAGGTTTAAAACATGGGTTAATCCTAGTGCCTCTTATCTAGCAAATCCTAATACTTACTATGCGGTTTCGGGATGCATCACAAAAACAAGTTGTAGAATTTAATATACTACCGGTACACTCATATAATTTAAACCTATATCAACGCGTAAGAAAAGGGCGATAAATATATACACATCCATAACGACGGAATAGATACATATGACCGCTTGTTCCTTAACTCGGCAAGTTAAAGGTAAATTATCTTTGGTGTCAAAATTGGATACCCTAATTCCTATAGATCTAAAGGCGAGCCTCACATTTTTAGGGTGGAATTCTGAGGGTTTTTATGCTAGTCATATAAACTCCTATCCATGAGACGCTAATAATAGTCGGTTTTCATCGGTGTGTGTCATAAAAAATTTAAATTTTGGTCAACATTACCTTTTTATGCTATGTTTTGATATATTACCCATCATTTTAAGGACAAAGCAAATGACAAATGAAGGAATAGTTTCTAAGGCTTATTTCCCCCCTACACTTAAGTTGAACATTGTCCCCAATGTTCTATAGAAGTACCCGTAAAAACGAATAAAGGGAAAAGAAAACAAGTAAAAAAAACTAGTACTCCTCTGGTTTGCTCAATAATGGAGAAGAAACATGTGATAACTGGTAAAATCGTCCTCCAAGAATCATCCAATGAAACTTCCTAAGAACTTCCAAGCATCTTCTCGTCAAATATAACCTGTAATCAAAGGCAAATACAACTACACCAAGCGTAAAATCCGCGGGATAGATGTAAATACAATAAAAGTTTAGGGTTTCGACTCTACGAAAGCAGTAAAGATAGGATGCGAGTAATGATATAATTATAGGTTTATGTAGGTTTACAAAAGAATTACAAATAATAAATATTGCACATTTTTTTCAAAAATACTTGAAAAAATTTGAATTTTTACATAGCTGGAGACGCGACGCCGTCAGGATAAATCCTGACGCCGTCTTTAGCGTCTTTGAAAAATGCTTCTTCATTTTTAATGAGAAATTTCCTGCACGCAATTTCATTAGTTAAATCTAAAGAAGTACTGCATAAAAACCTGGAATTAATCATAGCAATCATATGACTCGAAACTGGCACGAATTAATCTAAACAATTTATTTCAAATGTTTGAATTGGTTCTAAAAACCGGATGTTTCCCCTACACTTATTTTGTTGCAAAATACCTTTGATTGCAAATAAGATGAAGTTATAGACAAACAAAGCATGATTACAAAATAATTCAAACATAATAAAACAAAAAGTAAAGAATTAAAACACAAGACATTCCTAATATGCGGGTAAAGTTAATATTGGGTTGCCTCCCAAAAAGCGCTTTTCTTTATTTACGAGTCTTGTAGCTAGACTCGAAGTCACACGTTATTACGTGACTTCTCCTTCATCATTCATTTCACCTTCTACTTTAACAAGAGCGGGATGCTTACTTTTGAAATTTTCGTATTTTCATTGGTCGAACTTCATCTCCCTTTCTAGGTGAAGTTTTATCATTTCTTCCCATTCAAGGACTAACCTATTTACAGTCAGAGTAGGGGCTATATGCTCTATGTCTTTCTTAACTCCTCTCTCGATCTTACGGAGGGACTCAGGTATCCTATGGAAACTTATCTTACTCTTTCCAGATCTTAGAGTTATGGTGCCCTTGTCGAACTTAATTACGGCCTTGGCCGTTGTTAGGAATGGTGTTCCTAAGATGAAAGGTCTCTTTTCGTCTTCCTTTATGTCCAAAATCACAAATTCCATAGGGTACACATGCTCAGCAACCTCCATTAATACGTCCTTAGCTATTCCTAAATAGTAGATATACGAGTGGCTAACTAGTAAGAGACTAATGTCTGTCTCAGCAGGCCTCTCGTCGGTTAGTTTCATGTAGGTAGAGAGGGGCATGACATTTACTTCGGATCCTTGGTCAACTAGGGCGTTCATGTGTTTCAGGCCTCCTATGTTACAGGGTATTTCGAAGTTTCCTCTGATGTCCTCTTTCCTTGTTATCTTTTTTCTAAGGATTGCATCATAAACAGGCCCCTTAGGTGATAAATTAAATGTCTTCCCTTTTAATTTTCTAACTCGTGTTCTCGATAAAGAGTCGTTAAACCTATGATTATCCACAAGTCCATCTATTAGCTTCTCTTTGATCCTATGCTTCAGGTAATATTCAACGGGTTGAGAGCTAGGTACCTCGGTTGTTTTTTTTTCCAGCTTTTATGTTTGGCTCGCTCTCAGCTTCATCCTCCTTCTCGGCTTCCCTAGCTGGCATTTTCGTTTCTGTCCCGATAGGGTTCTCAATGTTGTCGCCGATTGCTACATTATTTTTGTCACTCCTTTCCTCCTTCCCTCTAGAGAGAGATGGAATTTACGTTCTTAGTGACGGGGAATTTAGCCTCCTCTCTTATCAATACTTTTTCAGGAGCTCTGCTCATCATGAGTTCCTTAAGAAGCCCAAACATTTCAGTCATTCTGTCGTTGATCTCCTCGCATTGCTTGAAAATGGCAATTTCAAATCTCTTCATTCGTTCAGTGTGTGCTGCCATGTAGTCCTGTACTCGAGCCTCAAAAGTGGTTCCTAACGCTTAAGGTTGAGGGTTTGGACCGGTACGTTCATGAAAAGTGAAGGGGTTATGCTTCAGTGGTTCATTTTGGTTTTGCGGACTAGGGTTTGAATAGACAGCTTTGGCATAAGCTTGAGGGATGGGTGTTGAGCTTGGTCTGGGTGTCGGTTGTGATCCCTTTAGTAAGAAGTTAATCTAGTCTTCGAGCTTAAGAAGTCTTTGGTCAGGTGTTTTTGAGGTGCCTTGAGGCATAGAAATATCCTTGACCAGTTTGAAGAATTCTTTTGTGAAATTCCAGCCCTAATAGTCGTAGAGGGTGAGGTTCTCAATGATTTCCCAAGATTCGTCAGCATTCTTGTCGTGGAGTTTGCCGCCGGCGGCGCGGTCAATCTTGCACTTAAGATGAAAGGGGACATGATCATAAAAAAATTTAGATCGGAAGCCAACGATTGATGCCATGATGAGGGACTTTTGGAGTAAGTCCTTGAAATGAGTCCATACTTCTGAGAGAGATTCTTCATGATGTTGTTGGAACATCGGGATATCATTGCAGAGTTTTGCGGTCCTTTTCGATGGAAAGAATTGAGCAAGGAAACGAGTAGTAAGATCCTCCCATGTGGTGATGGATCCTTGATGAGGTGTCATTTTATATACTTTTTCGGGGCCGTTTAACCTCCTAAATCTTGCATTTATGCCCAAAATAGGTACTTAATTGTTCCTTTTTAGGTATTTCACATTTGGAAGGCATTTGGAAGATTTACACGTGACTTGGGCTCATTTGGAGAAGAAACAGACAAGACTACGGACCTACACCAACATCTCTTAAGAATTTCTCCTTAGAGGCTGGAGACGGCATCAAAAAATACACGTGACGCCATCACATTTCCTACCACGACGGCGTCACAAGATTTCCTGACGGCGTCATACTTCATAACCCATCCAATGAGCTAGAATATTCTCTTTCACGTTGGCGTCACGACTAAAACGTGACGCCGTCACAGCGATTTATCTATAAATACAAATCCATCATGAATGAGCATTCCGTTTTGTACCAGTCGGATGGTTGTCGGATCGAAGAGGTACCCATTGTTCCCTACGGTGAGCTCAAAGGTATTTCCTGTAGCCCCTCATGGCTAGGTTTGGAGTAATCTCCAAGAGTACGGATAGGATTCGCGTCTCCCATGGTGGTTGACGAGAATGGATTACAAAACAAATAACACAAAGAAAAGGTAGACTGCAAGAAAGCTAATATACGAAATTAAATTCTTACTTAAAAGGATTCAAGCGAGTAGAACGAAGTTAAACTATGATCTAAACCTAACTATTCCCCACGCAGCGGCGCCAAAAACTTAATATGAGGGTCGTAGAGACTTCTACAAGAAGTTTTACAACTCCCGAGGCAGTATACCTAATCGTTGTGGTGTAGTATAGGCAAGACTCGGGGGTGATATCCGTCATTAGGGAATAGGGATGGAAGGCTTGACACGTCTAACATAATTCTAGAGAGTTGAGAGAAGATTAAATTTGTGTTTTTATATTTTAAGTGAAAAGCAAAGTATATGGTTTGAGAGGTTGGTTTGTTTTAATCTAATTACTAAACTAATTAATATTTATTCTACTGGTGATAACTTTATGATAAGCAAATGTATTTACCTAATCATGCACTACTCTTCTCCTAGATCTGTTGCTTTGTCACACTTGTGATGATCTGTGTAAGTATTTCCTAGGTCATGAACGGATTACACGAACCCACCGTCTATTTAATATTCTGTTAAGGCAACACACAAGTAAGGTAGTATGAAGACTATTACAAGGCCCCTAAGAGTATATTAAATGCATGTGAAATAACTTAAGAGGGATCAACCATATAATGGGTAAGGTAGTATGAAGAGTGTTACCGATGGTATCCTTTCTACACTACTCGCGTTTCCCTAGACATATCAACAACGATACAGACAAAAGCTGGTTTTCTGAAGCCTAACACGCACATTCATCAAAAAGAAGCAACATCAAAAGGATTTACAATCTAAGTTTCATGCAATCATAGATAAACACAAAGGAGGGTTTAGCCTCGCATGTTATAAAGAAAACAAGAAGATAAATTAATCAAACAACACATAGACATATTGAATGATTAATGATAAATAACCTTACTTGATTAAAACATGGATTCAAGGTAGTACTATAGGGTTTTGAGGCCCTAAAAACGACCTATAAAGCTCCTAAAACGACTAGGGTTCATCTCCCTAGGGTTATACAAAGTTATCTCAAAGTTACACACTTAAAACCATAAAAATGGCTTATATTTATAGAGACATCGACGCGACGGCGTCGCTTTGAAATCCTGACGCCGTCGCCACGTAGATGATTCTAGATCCTCTTTAAGTCGGCCACGTCCTGACGCCGTCGTGAAATTCCTGACGTCGTCACTGTATAGATCACGACGGCGTCGCTTTATGCCTGCGACGCCGTCTCCAGCCACTGTTTGCATAAATATTCAAGAGATTTTGTGTAGGTCCATAATCTTGTCTGTTTCTTCTCTAAATGAGCCCAAGTCACGTGTATTTCCTCCAAAAGTCATCCAAGTGCTAAAAACCTGAAAACAAACGATCAAACACGTAATCTGGGCATATTTGTATGATTTAGGGGGTTAAATGACCCCGAAATAGTGTATAAAATGACATCTCATCAAATACCCCTACACTTAGGATTTGCTTGTCCTCAAGTAAATGAGCTTTTCTACCTAGACAATAGCAATATTGGGGTCATTTAGCCTACTTTTTAAAATCATTTTACAACACAACCTTCTAGACCTCGTAATTAAAAGCACGTAAAGTATATACTAGCACCTCACATAAGTGTTTTGGATTCTCTCTTTCACTAGGTTTATAATAAATTATAACATAATAGGGAAACAGAAAATCAACACTCATTACCCGTCATAGCATATAAATTGTCATAGCATATAAATTACTATCCAAGAGGTCTTTTAAAGGGTTGTGGGGTGTAGGTGTAAGATAACATTAATGGAAACAGAAACGGATGGGATATATTTGGGTGGTGACTTTGGGTGAATTTGGAGTGGAAGGGTTAGCTAATTATTTATAAGAATACACGTTGGTTTGGTTGCTAAGCCAAAGACTCAGACAAAATATACAAACTCTACAAAACTCTACACCAATCTCTTTCTTTTTCTTTTCTTGACTCTAATATAAACATAAACATAAGCAAATGGCAGCCCGTACATTTTTTTACTTTTTTATATATATTTTTTTGATTCTTTTCTTTTCTTTTTCTCATTTTTTTATACACTTTTGCCCTGCCATTGCTTAAACATATAATACATCATGGGGGTTTATAGATACACCCCTACACTTAAACTTTTACATACTCGATTATTTACAATCTAACTAATGACCCGATTTGAGGTGGATCAAAATAACATGGAGCTTATTGAGCTCTATTGGGGGTAATAAATTACTTCTTCCCCAATTCTTCATAAGATGAATACTACCATGAATCCCAATCGTCCCAAAACAGTATTTACAAGGATAAGGACTTAGCAACCGTGTACTCAAATAATTAACTTGGGTTAAAACAATAATGTACTAAAAGCGAGTACATACAAGGTAGGCTAAGGCAATTTAGGTGTAACGATTGGTTTAAGGGTGACAATGCTCTTCATTAATAGTCCGACTTAACCAAAAAATTACAAGAACAATGAAAAAGGATAGGCTCAGAGGGTTGTATTAGGGGTATCCTGCACTAAAAATGAGTGCATGGAAAGGGTGTGGGATAGTTATATTATCGAGGTGACCATCATAACAATTACAAGTTTGAAACATAGCTTAATCCTAGTGCCTCTTTTCTAAAAATCCTAATACTTACTATGCGGTCTCGGGATGCATCACAAAAGCAAGCTCTAAAATTTAATATACTACCGGTTCACTCATATAATTTTAATACCGATACCAATGCTCCAGAAAATGTGACAAAGACCATACGTACACATCCATAACGACAAAATAGACACATATGACTGCATTCGAACCTTAACTCGAGAAAGCTAAAGGTACAAATTATCTTGGGTATCAATAATGGATACCCGAATTCCTAAAGATCTAAAGCGAACCTCATATTTTTGGGATGGAATTTTGAGGGTTTTTATGCTAGTCATACACATTCCTATCCATGAGAGACTATTAATATTTGGTTTTCACCAATATACGTCATAAAAAAATTTAAATTTTGGTCAAAATTACCTTTTTATGCTATGTTTTGATATATTACCCATCATTTTAAGGAACAACGCAAATGGCAAATGAAGGAATAGTTATCATTTTAATTAACAAAGCAACTGGAAAATAAAGGAATAGTTTCTAAGGCTTATTTTTCCCTTACACTTAAGTTGAACATTGTCCCCAATGTTCTATAGAAGTACCCGTAAAAACGAATAAAGAGACAAGAAAACAAGGAAAAGAAACTATTACTCCCCTGGTTTGCTCAATAATGGAGAAGAAACATGCGATAACTGGTTAAATCATCCTCCAAAAATCATCCAATGAAACTTCCTAAGAACTTTCAAGCGTCTTCTCGTCAAATATAACTTGTAATTAAAGACAAAGACAACTACACCAAGCATAAAATTGGCGGGATAGATATAAATATAACAAGAATTTAGGGTTTTGACTCTATAAAAGCAATAAAGATAGGATGAGAGTAATGATGTAATTATAGGTTTATGCAAGTTTACAAAAGAATTACAAATTTTAAATATTGCACATTTTATTTTTTAGATATACTAAAAAAATTGAATTTTTACATTCCTGGAGATGCGACGCCGTCGGGTGTTAATCCCGACCCTGTCTCCAGCGTTTGTGAAAAATTCTTTTTCGTTTTTATGAGAAATTTCTTGCACGCAATTTTATTAGTTAAATGTAAAGAAAGCGCTGCATAAAAACCTAGAATTAATCGTTACAACCATATGACTCGAAACTGACGCGAATTAATCTAAACAATTTATTTTAAATGTTTGAATTTGGTTATTACAAACCGGATATATTCCCCTACACTTATATTGTTGCAAAATACATTTTATTACAAATAAGACGAAGTTATAAACAAACAAAGCATGATTACATAATTCATTCAAACATATAAAACAAACAATAAAGAATTAAAACACATGACACTCCTAATATGCGGGAAAGATAATCACTGGGTTGCCTCCCAAGAAGCGATTTTCTTTATTTATGAGTCTTATAGCTAGACTCGAAGTCACACGTCCTTACGTGACTTCTCCTTCATCATCCATTCCATCTTTTATTTTGACAGTAGCAGGTCGCCCATTTTATAAGTTTTTGTTCCTCCACCGGTCAAACTCCATCTCCTTTTCCTGGTGAAGTTTTATCTTTTCCTCTCATTCTAAGACTAGCCTATTTACAGTCATAGTGGGGGCTATAGGCTCTATATCGTTCTTAATCCCTTTCCCGTCTTTACAAAGGGATTCAAGTATCCTATTGAAGCTTATCTTATTCTTTCTAGATCTTAGAATTATGGTGCCCTTATCAAACTTAATCACGGCCTTAGCCATTGTTAGGAATGATGTTCTTGAAATGAAAGGCCTCTTCTCATTTTCCTTGATGTCTAAGATTACGAAGTCTACAGGGTACACATGCTCAGCAATCTCCACTAATACGTACTTTGCTATTCCCAAATAGTAGATATACGAGTGGCTAGCTAGGGAGAGTCTAATGTCTGTCTTAACAGGCCTTTCATCGGTTAGTTTCACGTAGGCAGAGAGGGTCATGACGTTCACGTCGGATGCTTGGTCAACTGAGGCGTTCATGTGTTTCAGGCCTCCTATGTTACAGGGTATTTCAAAGTTTCCTCCGATGTCCTCCTTCCTTGTTATCTTTTTTCTAAGGATTGCTTCATAAACAGGTCCCCTAGGTAATAAATCGTAGGTCCTTCCTTTTATTTTTCCAACGCGGGCTCCTGATAGGGAGTCATTGAACCTATGATTGTCAACAAGCCCTTCTATTAGTTTCGCATTGATCCTATGCTTCAGGTAATATTCTACGGGCTGAGAGTTGGGTGCTTCTACTGCTTCTTCTTTCTCAGCTTTCTTGATTGGCTTGTTTTTGGTCTTATTTTCAACTCCATTCTTTGTCTCGGCTTCCTTTACTAACACCTCCGTTTCTGTTCTGGTAGTTTTTTTTAATGTCGTCGCCGGTTACTACGTCATTATCATCGTTCCTCTCTTCCTCCCCTCTGGTGAGAGAGATAGAGTTTACGTTTTTGGTGACGGGGAATTTGGCCTCTTCTCTGATTAACACTTTTCAGGAGCCTTGCTGGTTGTGAGTTCTTTAAGAAGCCCGAACATTTCTGCCATCCTATCATTTATCTCCTCTCGCTGCTTGAAAATGACGTTCTCAAATCTTTCCATCCTTTCGGTGTGAGCTGCCATGTAGTCCCGTACTCGAGCTTCAAAAGTAGTTCCTAATGCATGGGGCTGAGGGATTGGGCCTGTACGTTCGCCAAAAGTAAAAGGGCTCTGCTTTGGTAGTTCATTCTGGTTTCGCGGGCGATGGTTTGAGTAGACTACTTCGGCATAAGCTTGAGGGACGTGTGCTGAGCTCGGTCTAGACGTCGGTCGCGATCCCTTAAGTAAGAAATTAATCTGGTCTTCAAGCTCAAGTAGTCTTCGGTTAGGTGTTTTTGAGGTGGGTTGAGGTGCAGAAATAGCTTTGACCAGTTTGACGAATTCTTTTGCGTCATTCCAGCCCTCATAGTCGTAGAGGGCGAGGTTCTCAATGAGTGTGCCTCTGCGAGGTTAATTAAAAAGATCCCATACATCATATCCTGTCAAAATAGTACCAACATGCCTAGGGCCGAGAAACATGTCGGTAACTTTTCTTTGAAAGGTGAAAGAGGCTCAGCTTTGGGGTTCATCCAAGTATCGCCGGGCGGGGTGTTAGTAGACTGATGTTGGTCATAAGCTTTGAGGGATTGTATTGAGACACGGTCTGGGCGACGGTCACGAGAGATCCCTACAGTAATAAACACATTTGGTCTTTCGAGCTCAAAGCAATCCTTCGTCAGGGTTTTTTTGAGGTGGGAAGAGGTGTCAGAAATAGCTTTAATCGGTTTGGTCAAATTCAGAGTATGGCTTCATATCCAATCCCTCATGGTCGTAGAGGAGTGAAGTTCTCAATGTATAGTCCTACGGGATTCGACAGGGTTCTTATAGCGGAATTTCCGCCAGCTAGGCCGCGTTAAATCTCGCACTAGAAGGTGAACGAGACTGATCAAGTAGAAAAAATCTAGAATTAGAGAGCCAATGAGTCGATGCATGATTAAGGGACTTATTGTAGTAAGATCCTATGAAACGTATATCATACTTCAAAAGGATTACTCCATATGTGTTTGATTGAGGACCATCAAGATAGCGTCGTTATGAAGTTTTTGTTTTGCAATCCTTCCCGGTGGAAAGAATTGAGCAAGGAAACGAGTAGTATGATCCTCCCATGTGGTGATGGATCCTGCTGGAAGACGTTCAAGTCATTTGCTATCTTGATCACGAAGGGAAAATTGAAATAAACACAGGCGCGTTCTTTCCTTATTTTCACCGCCAAGGTCAAGTGAGTCTATAAGTTTTAAGAAATCCTTGAGGTGTTGGTTTGGATCCTCGGATTGAAGTCCGTGGAATGAGCATCTGTTTTGTACCAACCGGATGGTGTCAGATCGAAGAGGTACCATGTTATTCCCTACGGGGAGCTCAATGGTATTCCTGTAGCCCTCGTGGCTAGGTTTGAAGTAAGCTACAAGAGTACAGATAGGATTCGCGTCTCCCATGGTAGTTGATGAGAATGGATTTATGAAACAATTAAGACAAAGAAAAGATAGACTACGAGAAGGCTAATATACGGAATTAAATTCTCACTTGAAAGGATTCAAGCAAGTAGAACTAAGTTAAACTATGATCGAAACCTAACTATTCCCCACGCAGCGGCGCCAAAAACTAGATGTAAGGGTTGCGAAGACTTCACAAGAAGTTTTACAATCCCATAGGCAGTGTACCTAATCGTTGTAGTGTAGTATAGGCAAGACTCGGGGGTTGTTATCGATGTCTAGGGGAATAGGTTGGGAAGGCTTGATCATGGTCTAACAAAATTCTAGTAGTTGAGTGAAGATTATTTTTGTGTTTTTTATATTTATAAGAAAGCAGACAAATCTATGGTTTGAGTGGTTGGTTTGTTTAACTAATTAGTAAACTAATTATAATCAATGCTACTGGTGATAACTTTTATGATAAGTAAATATATTTACCTAATCATGCATTACTCCTCAGATTGCTTCTCCTAGATCCGTTGCTTTGTCACACTTGTGATGATCTGTGTAAGTATTTCATAGGTCATGAATAGATTACACGAACCCGCTGTCTATTTAATATTCTGTTATGGCAACGCACAAGTAAGGTAGTATGAAGACTATTACAAGGCCCCTAAGAGTATATTAAATTCATGTGAAATAACTTAAGAGGGATCAACCATATAGTGATTAAGGTAGTATGAAGACTGTTACCAATAGTATCCTTTCTACACTACTCGCGTTTCCCTAGACATATCAACAACGATACAAACAAAGGATGGTTTCTAAAGCCTAACGCGCACATTCATCAACAAGAAGCAACATCAAAAGGATCTACAATCTAAGTTTCATGCAATCATTGATAAATACTAATGAGGGTTTAGACTTGCATGTTATAAAGAAAGCAAGAAGATAAATCAATCAAACAACACATAGACATATTGAATGATTAATGATAAATAACCTTACTTGATTAAAACATGGATTCAAGGTAGTACAATAGGGTTTTGAGGCCCTAAAAATGACCTATAAAGCTCCTAAAATGACTAGGGTTCATCTCCTTAGGTTTATACAAAGGTATCACAATGTTACACACTTAAAACCCTAAAAACAACTTTATATTTATAGAGATATCGACGCAACAACATCGCTTGTAATCCTGACACCGTCGCCACGTAGATGATTCTAGATCCTCTTTAAGTCGGCCACATCCTGACGCCGTCTCCAAATTCTTGACGTCGTCACTAGATAGATCACGACGGCGTCGCTTTATGCCTACCACACCGTCTCCAGCCACTGTATGCATAAGTCTTCAAGAGATTTGGTGTAGGTCCGCAATCTTGTCCGTTTCTTCTCCAAATGAGCCCAAGTCACGTGTATTTCCTCCAAAATCCATCCAAGCGCTAAAAACCAAAAAACAAATGACTAAACACATAATCTGGGCATATTTACATAATTTAAGGGGTTAAATAACCCCGAAATAATGTATAAAATGACACCTTATCACACCAGCACAACAATATCAGTCTCATCAAACCTCATCTGTTCTACAAATTGCTTACACCTCACCTCAACTTTCAACACAACCATTGACTGAGTTCCCTCATGTAGACTCAGGTCTTGCTGTTCCTGTGTTTAATCAAGGAGATGATCTAATTGCCTATCTTAGTAAGGCAATGGCTTTTCTCACAGCTGTAGCTTCTTCAAGGTTCTCTTCAACTAACAATCAACTTAGAACTTCCTCTAATCCAAGAAACCAAGCTACTATTCAAGATGAAAGGGATACTGTACAACAAATTCAAGGGAGGCAAGGACAAAGTTATGTTGGTAATAGCTATAACAGTAATGCTACTAGTTCTAGGAGAAATATTGCAGGAGGACAGACAAGGGTAGTTAAATGTTACAATTGTCAAGGTGAAGGTCACATGGCTAGGTAATGCACTCAGCCAAAGAGGACTAGGAATGTTGCATCGTTTAAGGAAAAGGAAATGTTGGCTGAAGCACATAAAGCTGGACAAATTTTAGATGAAGAGAAACTAGCATTTCTTGCAGATCCAGGCATTCTAGATGGTCAAACTACTCAAACAACTATCCCAAACATTGTTGCTTTCCAGACTGAGGATCTTGATGCATATGATTCTTACTGTGATGATATCTTGAATGCTAAAGCGGTTCTCATGGCCAATCTTTCCAACTATGGTTATGATGTTATCTCAGAGGTACCTCATTCTGACTCCTATCATAATGATATGGATAATCAAAGTTTGCATGCAATGCAGGATTTTAAACAAACACTAGTAGTTGATTTTTCCAATAATGAGATATATAGTGATAGCAATATCATTCTGTAGTCTCAATATTTGTAAGGAACGTAACAGGCAGCTTTCTGGTTACAAACTTCACACCCTAAGACTGACCAATCTACTTCGTCACCTGTTAAAATTGAGGCTCCTCGGGAACTTCCTAAGGTAAGCCTGGTTAATACAAGCCTTAAAAAGCTTAAATACCATTTTGGCCAATTTGACACTGTGGTAAAAAATGGATTACACCCAATGCTTTAATAGAATGGGAATGAGGGTTTGAACACACTAAAGCTGTTCTTCTAAAAGAAATAATTCCATTTTTAAAGACCTTAAAAGACATATTTAATGTTTTTAATAAAGATCTTTTAAATGAGGTAGCGGAAGTACAAACAGTTTTTAACCAGATGGAATTTGCTGTTCAACAGTATTTTGTAGATAAACAGTGTTTTGAAATTCATAAGAAAGAACTTTTTCTTGAAAATGATCGACTCTTACAACAAATCATGTCTTAAGATATTATGATATGTGTGATGAATTCTATTGCTGTTTTTGATAATGTGAATGTGGAAATGCAAAGTAGTGAATCTTGTGTGAAGTGTGTGGATCTTGATGCTGAGCTTTTGAACAAACAAAATGTGTACAATGATCTTTCGAAAAGTTATTCACAACTTGAAAAACATTGCATTTCACTTGAGTTAACAATGCAACTCAATCAAGAAATTTTTCAAAAGGATTCATTAATTAATAATCAAAATGCTTTTGAAATTCCAGAATATTTTAAAAACAATAATTTGAAAGCTTAGCTACAAGCTAAAGACACTACAATCTGTAAGTTGAAGGAACATATCAAAACGATGAGAGAAAATGACAAGGAAGAGAAAGTCAAACGTGAAATGGAGGAAATTAAGACCATAAACATTGAGTTGGAGCATAGTGTGGCAAAATTACTTTCTGAAAACGAGCGTTTACATAAAGAAATTGAGTATTTGAAAAAGATTTACAAAGATTAATTTGATTAGATTAAAAAGATACATGCTCTCTCTAAAGAACACGGTGACTCTTTTTATTGCTCAATTGAACTTTAAATCGATGGAAAATGCGGATTTAAAACATCAACTTCAAGACAAGGTTTTTGTGATTACATCATTGAAAAACGATTTACGAAAATTAAAAGGGAAAGAAACTGT
>BQNB010106328.1:0-23413 GCA_026074375.1 Tanacetum coccineum | reverse complement strand
ATGCAAATTTATAAAAAACAAAAAAAAAACCAAAATCGGGCTGGCCCAAAATGAGAGCCCGTTACTGTAGCAAAGTGACCTCTAAGACCCTCTTTATGAATTATAAGGCCCTCTTTATGCTCTCAAAGACCGGCTTCCTCCTACTTTGTGCATACAAATTAAAAAAAAACAATTTAAAAAAAAACCAAAATTGGGCTGGCCCAAAATGGGAGCCCGTTACTGTAGCAAAGTGACCCACTGTCAAAACGACAGTGGGTTTGTCACTCATTGTGTATATTTATAATGCATATGGACTTGCATGCCAAATACTCCGTAATTAGGAGACAAATTAAGTTAAAGACAAACCAACAGGCTTAAGGGAGGCTGATGATTGAATTAAAAGATACTAGTTGGTGTCCCGTTAGAGGGTCAAGCGGTAGCGCCTCTTGTTGGTGTCCCGTGTAAACGATTTTTATGAATCGTCACTAATGAAACTGGACAGTTTTTCCCGCTAAAACATAACAGACATATCTATTGGCGAAGGGTTGTGACTTTTGGTGTTTAAACAAATTTAACTGCCCATAATTGTCAAATATGGTTGTTACATAACACACACATCCGGTCTCATTCTAACATACCAAAAACAAATAATGTCGTGGTTTTGCTTTATTCTCTTGCGCCTAGAAACAAAGTGTTATTCTCGAATTATCCCAATAAAGACCTCGTGATACGCATGCATCTATTGGGTCGAAATACCTTATTTAGTAAGTAAACATACGCGATTCAAACATATATTCAAGAATATCATCAACATAACCCTAATTTGTTACAAACCTAGATAATGTCATCGCTAGTAGGAATGAAAGATTGATGACATCATCATCCAAAATATGGCAAACTGATATTGGAACTCAGAATTGGCTGGATACTTTCCTAATCATATTTGAGCTTCCACGATTGTTAACTTATTCACACTGCCTATAAATATATATAGGGCTTAGTATTAATTGTATTTTATGTTTTGATCATTGATAAAATTGGGTTTCCACGTTTGATTTCGTGAAAGGTTCAAGTCGGGATACCCTTGAGACAAAGGCTTGTTAGGCTAGCTCGTGATGATTTACTCGACATACGAATCTGATTTGTGGGGTAATTATGAAGGGAAAACCCTTTGTATGTCTTTATCAAAAATGAAGAAATATTTGCAAAGGGGTTGCTAGCTTTTTGAATTAAATTCTAGTGACTCATAGCTTAAACAAAAATGGGCCGGCACGGCATACAAATCCAAAATGTGGCTTTATGGTGTGAATGAATTTAATGCCGACACACATCTCCTTTTTAGTTAAATCAGAAGGATGCCCTTTTTTACACGGCGCGCGACTGTACTGTTTGACTTGGTCCTGGTGGTTTCAAGGGTTGTGGTCAAGGAATTACGCGTTTTTTAGAGTGATAAAAAGACGTTTCGTTTTTGTAACAAATTAAGTATGATTGTCATCCATTTTCACACGCAATTAAAACCAAGAGTAAATTGCAAAAATCATCCCTGTGGTTTGTAGTTTGTGGCACTAATCATCCCTAGCCGAGTTTTGACAAAAATCATACCTAGAGGGAAGATTTTTTGCAAAACTTTTTGTTAAACTTATTTGGCAAAAATCATCCCCAAATTAAGATGATTTTGCCAGATATTGCCACGCAGGGATGATTAGTGCAATAGTATATCGCTAGGGATATTAAGTGCACAAAACTACAAACCACAAGGATGATTTTTCAATTACTCTAAAAAACCAATAATCAAAGGAACAGACATTTTCTCAAGGAGCCAGATAACTATGAACGTATCATACCATACAAAAAATAGACAGGAAACATATAGGTATTGCATGTGGTCCATTCATATATTGAAACGACTAGAAATTATGCCTGCGATAGGAGAGGACGTAACTAATTAAGAAGGAAAAAGAAACTCGACGAAGATTGTACGCAGACAGTTGGTGTGGGCACATAGTTTGTTTGGCCAATAAATACTCTGAAACTGGCCAAAAACCTCGACTTAGAGACTGAAAAGTGGTCACTTAGTTCGGAAGAAGTTAACAACTATTGAAACTACACTTGTCACAATGTAGGAATTTTTAGTGACTAAATTTAGTGTGGTCACTAGATGGCAAAAATTCATGTATCAAAGGATATGATATGTACGTCTTCTTTACAATTTCCTTTTTACATATATTCAGTCAGTTTTTTACAAGTGCAATTGAGATTATTCTTCTAATTTCCCACACGTCACAAAAGGTTTTTACTTAACATTTAGTTTGTGCGTTACATCAAATATCAACGCAAGATCTTTCAATGATGTACCAACTTATAAACCGAAAAGTGCAAAAAAGGAATTTTCGATTCCAACAAAAACCTTATCTTAAATGGACTTACATACCATCTAATACACAGACACTTGGCTCCGTTTGAGATGTCAAGTTGCCTATCTTCATGAATGAGTTTAAAATGCATTTAATACATAAAGTTAGAGTCGGCAAGAATGTTTAAATGTCAATAGCGACTCTTAAGATCAAGTCTAGCGACACAATATGAGCCGTAAAGAGTTACCTTCGATGTGTATATATCTTGCTATGAACCCTCTACAGTTCGCGGAAACAACATTTGGACCGGTAAATATATGTAACATCTTACACACTTTGAATATTAAGGGAATATAGGATGCCACATTCAGAAAACTAATAATACATATGGACTTGCATGCCAGATAATTAGTACCAAATTTGGTCATTAACTCATACTTTAAGATTAGGAGAGAAATTAAGTTAAAGACAAACCAACACATACAAAGTGGTAAGTATTGGGAAAGATTGTTGTCAGCGAGCTGGGAGGAGTAAATGACTACAAAGTGATGATGGCTAGGAGGAGTTAGTAACAAATGTAGGATAGTCGCAAGGTAAGAGTTATTACTGACAAGATATAATAGTCCCTAATTGACAAATTTAATAAGTTGTAGAATGTTTTTTTTTGTTTCAACGAACCGGTTAGATTGCTTTATTGCCTAAGATATCGACTCCTTCCCAAATAAATTACTATCGTCCTATTTCATGTTGAAATGTTATTTATAAGTGCACTAGTAAATTTATAACGAACCGAATTAAGTACTTACTTTCACGCCCGAGCTTGGTCCTGGGTCAACTCCCGGGGCGAGCTAACGGGTTTTCTGTCTTACTTTCAGATACTTAGGTGAATTACTCGTCTAGAAGCGTGGGAACTCTCCTATTTCCTCTAGAACGGTAAATTACTTAAACACTAGTGTAAATAAAAACTTTCGGTTAAAAAAAATGGGATATCAATAGTACGTAACGAAAATTGATGTGAATTACCTCTCAAACTCCATTTAAACATATAAGAATGACTAACCTTTCTGTGTGTATTACTTTCAGTTTTCAACAATATAGACACAAACAATTCTCACGTACGTTTCTTTTGGGACTTAACTTAGATCAGGGTGCAGTGCCTTAGTGAAAACAAAACGTAAAAACATCATTCAAAGCCCAAAATTACACATCTAAACCACTGAACTGATGAAGTGTCTGGTGCTTAACCTTGAATGCTTTTATTCGATTGTCGGGACTATTTCAGTAACATGAAAATTAAGTGTTGGACAAAAAATAGCAGTCACGAGATTATATGAATAAAAAAGTATTTGCCACATGATTCACTTATAACACTGAGAATTATTGCTTTTACAACAAGAAACTTCGATCAAATTTTAAACTGCAGATTTAAAAAAACTTCTGCTTAAGCCAAACTAGCAGTTTGACAATACGATCTCCTAAGAAATAGGTAAAGTAGCATAAAACATATAGATCCCTTAAAACCAGAAGTTGCGAGGAAGATCCAAAATACAAAGGAGTGAAGCCAAGCTAAAAACCGACGACACCACCTCAAAAAGTTCCCATAAAATACTTAATTATCTCTAGTGACAAACTTGATCAGTCACTAAACAATAGTAAAGAAAATTCTAATCTACTTCTTTGTAGCTCACTGGACTTATCAGATTCTTGGACAAGTGCTTCGGATTCTTGACCTAAACATGTTGACTTTTAGACACAAAAAAGAAGCCGGCAACTTCTTTTATACCTTCTTTTCCAACATGATTTCTTCTCGTATATCGTTTCTAGAATCTGAGATGCTTGAAAGTCTCGAGATATGCAAAAAACGAGATTATTGCACAGGCATGAGAATGGAGTGCGGTGTTGTGATTGTTTGGTTGTGGGGTTGGTTTTAGGCACTGAAGCAAAGAGAAGCCTTGTTGCCATGATTTTGAAATGTGTTTGTTGAGTATTAAAGGAGAGGATATAGCACAGGTTGATCAGATGGATGTATGAAATTATGAATATTTCACAAGTGTTTTTGATCATTTATAGGGCTACGGAAATATAACTAACCACCTATATTCATTTATTTACGGGCAAACCATTGTCCTCATCTATCCGTATCAAGTGTGCATTATAGTAATAAAAGATTTTTTTTTCTTTCTATTATTATTATCATCAGAAATACGTAATGATATGATGGAATATGGATAATGCTTATCTAACGACGTAAAAAAGTTCATCAGAAAGACACCCACTCTTATAATATTTTTGTTCAGTTGGCGGTGTTGTCACCTTGTCGCGCGGTCCTCATAATGCAGTATAACGGGACTTATAAGTGTTGCACGGAGCCTTCTTATAGTAGGTTCACGTCTCCTTTATTTAATTATTGGATTAGCTCGCTTTTGTTTGCATATATTGCACGAATCGCTCAAAATTACTAGTAATTCCTTAGTAAAACACCTGTACTACTCAAATAACAATATTTGTTTAGCTTGGCTTTGCTTTATTACTTATCACATGAGGCACGTTTTATTGTCTGTCTCAGTTCCATAAGAACTCATACTCGCAGTAGTCCCGAAAAACACGTTGTGTATTAATTAGGCGATTGTTCATCTTATTTCCTCCCCTGCATCTTTCACAAGTACAACAACGATGTAGGATTTGCCTAGGGTACATGAACAAAAATATGTGGGACGTGCATCCTCATACGTGCTAAAGAAATGTCAACTTACACTCTATTACACACCCGTGATAATCCTATTAGACTTGTAGATTGATAAGGATAGATTGATTGAGGAGCTTGGCCGAGACATTAATGAAGCAATGGAACATATTGTGAAAAAACATGTAAAATTGTTTGTAGATTTTAGTTTCATCAACCTTTTAGGTAATTACAAATTATTAGAATCACGAGTTTCTGCATTTTATTCACTTGAGTGTGTATTATGCTCGGTACGAGTTAGACTCCGATCTCAATAATATGCGGGCGGATTCGCAGGGTCACCGCCCCCTTGACAGAGGGGTCAAGGAGCCTTAACATGGCCCAAGCGTAAGACGCTCTTGTTTGTTTCCCGCCTAAACGATTTTTATAAATCGTCATTGAAGAAACTTAACAATTTTTCCCTTCAAAGCATAACCGATGGCTTTTCGTGTTTAAACGAATTTTAACCGCTCAAAGCTGTCAGATATGGCAGTTACATAATACACACATTCGCTCTCATTCTAGCATACGAAAAACACATAATCTCTTTGTTTTGCTTTATTCTCTTGTGTCAATAAAACGGTCTTGTTCTTTCAGTGGTTTATCCTATAAGGATTTCGTAGTTATCACATTCACCTATAGGTTCGAATACCTTATTCGATAAATTAACCACACACGATTTTAAAGCAGATCTCTAAGATTATCATCACACTATAACCTCACTTTTTTACAAACCTAAATGATGTCATGAATAATGTCATCACTAGTAGGATAGAAAGATTGATGACATCATCATTCAAAAAATGGCAAACTGATATTTGAGCTCAGAATTGGATGAATACTTTCCTAATAATAATTGAGCTTCCACGATTGTGAACTTATTCACCCTGCCTATAAATATATATAGGGCTTAGTATTCATTATCTTTTACGTTTTGGATAATTTTCCCAATTTTTCGGATAAAATTCGGTTTCCGCGTTTTGATTTTAGTGAAGGATCAAGTCGGGAAACCTTGAGCCAAAGGATGTTAGTATAGATCCGGACCTTTTTACTCGACATACGAAACTCTGATTTGGGGTCACCTATGAGAGAAAAACCCGTTGGTATGTCTTTATCAAAAATGAAGAAATATTTGCAAAGGGGTCATGCACCTTGAATCTAGTATTAAGTGTGTGTGTGTGTTTGAAATTAAACAAGCAAATATACCAGCGTCGTGGCGGCGGGGCTATAATTTTATTCCAGAATAATTTTTTTACGTTTCGGGGGGGTTTTTTGCCGATGCGTTATGCGGGGCTAATTTTTAATATTTTCTTTTTTTGTATGATTCGGGGGAAAAAAAATTTGCGTTTGAGAGTGACCGGGCTTATATCTTTCCCGAATATTATTCTTTTTTGGGAAGGTTTGTAAATTTTTTTAGGGAATTTTTTTTATGTAAAGAAAATGTAAATAGTTAAACGGTGAGTGGTCTGTTTTGTATTATTTTTTTATTTTTTTTACTTTGGGACCAGATTTTAGGCTATTTTGGGGGGTTTTTTGGCTATTTTTTCCTGGATATTTCCCTTTTTTTTGAATGATTTGGGAATTATTTTTTGCGTTGGGTGGGTTATTTTTTCCAGAATATTTTCTTTTTTGTGACGGTTCGATATAAAAATTGACGTGTTTTTTTTCGTTAATTTTTTTACGGGTTTTTTTGTGTAAAGAAATCGTAAATATTTAAAGGTTGAGGGGACCATGCTAATTTTGGTGCAGTTTTTTTTTTTACTTTGGGCCAGATTTTGGGCCACATTTTATGCAAATTTTAGGCTAGTTTGTCGACAAATGTGTATATTAGTAATAATTTTTTTATATGGCTCTTGTGGTCATGCCGCGGTGATCTTGACCTTTCACGCCTTAACCTTGTGAAGACGCTAGGACTGTGGCGCGGGCTGCGAGAACGTCTTTGTCTTCTTGGCGACATTGTCCTAGATTCAGAATACGCTGATTCCTGCGCCTTAGTGCTCTTCCTCCGAGCCTCGCCAAAGTCGAGCCGCGCTTTCACTTCCTCCAACTTTTCTTTCTTTCTCCGCTCATACTCGTACTTATCTGCCATGATTGGTAGCAGTTTCTCATAGTGCTTTTCGCAGAATTCTTCGAGGTCTACAGCGGATGTAGTTCTCGCAGAGCCCTGGGGGGTTTGTTTGTCTTTCCCTACCGTATTCCGCACATCGGACTTGGGATGGCTAGGGGTAGGTTGTTCGTGGTTGCTCATGGTGAGTATTTTTGGGGAACGCAGTTATGTTTTGGCTCCCACGGATGGCGCCAACTTGTTAGTACAAAAAGAGTGTAGGGGTGAATATGAATCTGGATTGCTTAATGGGTTGGGCCAGGGAGTAGGCTATAATGTTGATCTTGTACTAATCCAAGTAATGAAGAGGTGATCTGCACAAATGAGAGTAAACCGTTAGCCTTACCGTAGGGCGGACCCCGCGATTAAGCTCCGGCGTGAGAGTAAATATACATGTTTGTCAGAGAATAAGAGAATGTCAGAGTATGTGTGTGTGCTAATGATAAGACAGAATGTACCTCTTTTGGGGTGTGAAATGACCCCTATTTATAGGCAAGCCCAATACTAGGGTTTCCTAATATTTCGCTTGCGACTGTTAGTGGCCGGAGTGGGTCCCTTGTCGGGCAAGGGTCCACGTGTAATCGTGTCTGTGGACGTGAGTATCCTTCCGCAGTCCGTGTTTGTCCGCGGAGGTGCAACGGGTGCGGCTTTTAAAGGTACTCACATGCGTCTTTGGAATATCCGGAGCGTGACCCTTGTCAGGCTTAGTAGTCCGGCTATTTGTTGTATTGGGCCTGAGCCCATATGCGTATATTATGAACTAAGCCCAGTAATCTTGGTGTTCATACTATACGTCATCACACTGCGCGCGACTGTACTGTTTGTGACTTTGATAACGAGTGATCATGAGCAGGCCTGATGACTTGGTCCTGGTGATTTCAGGGGTTGTGATCAAGGAATTATGCGTTTTCTAGAGTGATACAAAGACATTTGGTTTTAGTAACAAATTAAGTATGATTGTCATCCACTTTCACACGCAACTAGAATCAATAAGCGTAGGAACATGCATGTTGGTTATTTCTTATGTTATCTTGGTGAAGTTACTTAGCTGATCTATAATATACCAAAGGCAGTCACAGTATTCGTTGTAGTTATCTAAAACTATTGTCCTATAGGGAGAAAGAAAGCTATGAAACAAAGTTCACAACTTCACAAAACAGAAAATGATAAAAGAGCAAACTCAATAGTTATTGCATATTCTGCATGCATGTGTTTTTTGATGGTGAATCATATCCTTGACAGTTGCTTTATGGACATAATTTGTTTGTCAGTTAAAGGCTGTCTCAAACTGGCAAAATAATTTGGAGTTTTCAGATTGAAAAGTGGTCACTTAATATGATCGAACTATGGAAGCTGCCACTAGTTCAAGTTCTAGATTTTAGCGTTGTCACTAATGTTTAAGTTTCATGTATAACACGATTCGGATATGTCTAGCCTTTTTGGGTTCAGGTCATCAATTCGTATCATGGTCTAGAAGGTGTTTCGTAATATGATTTTCAGATTCAAGGGCACTTTGGGCTAAATGTTGGAACTCCAATTTTTCCACTCGAAAGGTAATTTTCTTAGTATAACACTTTTCGTTTTAAAGGCAGGTTGTGGCACTCGTATTCGATTTTGGAACAGAAATTTGGGTAGGCGATGTACTCTCTTTTTACAAGTTACTCGACTCTATCTTCTTGATCAAGACAAAGATTTTTTAGTCTTTTCTCGTGTTTATCATTGAACCGTATTATAATGGGCAATGGTCTTGGAAAAATGGTCTCGGACCATCTTGGTGTAAAAATCTTGCCTATTATGTGACATGTTAAATGAGATTCGGTCAAACTAAAACATCGATGTCATTGAGATACTTGTACTTGGAGTCTTGGTCCTAATGGTACTTTACCGTTAAGGATGCTTCGTTATAGGATTTTGACCAAAAATATCCTTCCCACTCTTGCTCATGTCTACTTGAGATAAATCTAATCCCCCGGAAGGTCAATTGAGTTTATGTGGGAGGCTTTCATTGGACGGACTCCTAATAGATGAATCTCTATTCGCGTGGTATGGATATTCCGGCCATCTCTTGTCCTTCTTGCAATGCCAATGTTGAATCTGCTAATCATGTTTTCTTCGAATTCTCCCAAAGCTACAGCACTTTCGATCAAGAAGCTTCGTTTTTAGGATGGTGTGATATTCCTCCTTTTTTCAAAGCGTTCTTTCTTGGATTCTTTCAAATGATTGGTGTGTGTGTGTGTGTGTGTGTGTGTGTGAGGAAAAAAAAAATAGTTTCTTATGTAATTATACTTCGGGTGGTGTGTGTGTGTGTGTGTGTGTGTGTACCGAAATGTAGCGTCACGTTTAACTCTCAACCGTTGAGGAAAAGTGATATATCGATAATGTTAGTTTCTCTTCATTTTCGTGGCTTCACAATAGGGGGACCATATGAAGTTATTCTGGAATAAACTGGGCTTATGTATCCCCCTTCTCATCACGGTCAATGGCAATGGTTAGAGCTGCTTTTGGTTTTTTTTCCCGAAGCTGCGTTCACGTTCGCTGCGATGCGTACTCTGCGACGCCAAGGTTTTTTCGTTTGCATCTTCGTCGGTTTTATAGGATGGTTCTTCTTTTCATCACTTCTCTCGGGGACTTGTTTGGGGTATCATCTAATCCATCCCGAGTGAAAACTCGGTGGCTCGGCCTTACCAGGGGATGGGGGGTTTTTTCTTTTTTGCCGAAGTGAAAACCGATCAGCTCGTGCCTTCGTGTCAATGTTTTTTCTCCTTTTGATTCCCTCGCAGTAAGTCTCGGGATTTTACCATTTTTTGATGTTATGTAATTCATTTTGTTGACTCTATTGTACTTTAAGTTTCTAACGTTTTGCTAGACTCTTTTTTATATATATTCCATTTTTGCCGTTCAAAAAAAACAAATATTTTTTTTCAGAAAAAACATATTTTCATCAGTTTTTTATACAAAAGGTTTTACTTACCATGTAGTTTAGTCATTTGTTGGTGCGTACATCGAAATTAACGCAATTATCTTCACATGATGCTCCAACTTATAAACCGGAAAATGCAAAAAGGAATTTTCGATTCCAACAAAACCATATCTTAAATGGGACTTAATTACATATCATCTACCGTACATAGACACTTGGCTCCATTTGAAATGTCATGATGCATATGTTCATGAATGAGCGATTTTAAACACATTATATTACAGTACCTCCGTCCCACATTAAGTGTCCTTTGACTTCTTTCAGAGAGAGAGTTTTTTCTTTGTGTGTGTGTGACTTAACTGATTTCTTCTTACGTTATTGATACTTGATGCAAGATAGATATATGAATGGATTGAGGTTTTGAATATAAAATTTTTTCGTTGGTTAGAATTTTCGTTAAATAATTATATAACACAAACAAAAATTATTATAGTCAATGTTGATAAAAAAAGACTTATGTGTGTGTGTGTGTGTGTGTGACACTTTAATGATGGGGACGGAGGGAGTATTAAATTCACTCATAGGTGGAAAAAAATGGCCTGTCGTGTTTTTCCTACCTTTGGTACTGCTGCCCCTAACACTTCTGGCCCATTTTATTGGGCTTAACCCAGCTTGTTTGGCCGACCCAATGTTTTTTTTTTTTTTAATTGTTGCACAAAATAGGGAAAATTTTTTACAAAGTACCGATTTTATTCAGATGTGTGTGTGTTCCGCGAAAACTATTTTAGTATCTAATAATTTAGGTGAAACCCCAGCGGAGCGAGAGAGGAGCGCATACATTCGCAGCCCTAACAGTGCTTCCCACTTTGGCACTCACTTTTTTGGCTCGACTCTTGGCAGGCCAATGGTTTTTTTTTTTTATGTTGGCACAAATAGGGAGAAAAAATTACAAATGAGTACGATTTATTCAGATAAAAAAATTGCAACAGGAAAACATTATCAATTATCTAATAACTTTAAAATAATCGAGAAGGGGTCACTATATCGTACAACTCTAGAATGCTAGATTAAAACGGTGTCGATTTTATGCTACTAAAAACCATAAGCCTCCAAATATATAACACAAAACATTCCACGGCCAACACATAAGCTCAGTAATACTAAAACTATTAAACATGTGACGAAAAATTAAAATCGAAAAAAAAAATTTTATAACAAAAAAAGATATAAAATAAAATTTTAACGGCCTCGAAACGACGGTTCGTTTTAACCACGAAAGAGAGAGAGAGTGAGTGCCACCATCGGGCCCATTTAGCCCCAACGCTGATAGTAAAAAAAATAAAATTCACCGAAAGATTTCAGCAAAATAAAGGACAAGCACTTCTTGCCGGCTCAAAATTATAAAAAAAGAAAATTTACATAACGTCATTTTAACTTTTAATTATTTAACTTTTTTTATATAATAAACTTTATTTATCATAATTTTTATAACACATAATTTATGATTCACTCAGATAAAAAATACCGCGGAAAGATCTTATAATGCGATACAAATCGAGCCCATTATTGCATTGCTCTGACATACGCACGATTTTATAGAAAATGTTGAAGTTTAATATAAATAGGAAAAAAAATTACAAAACGTACCCTCAGCTTTTAACTACTTACGATTTTTTTATATAATAAACTTTATTTATCAAATATATAACACATATTTACCGATTCATTCAGATAAAAAAATACCCGCGAAATTTTTTTCGAAATACGAACAAAATGAGCCTAATATTGCAATGCTTCTAACATACGCAAGATTTTATAGAAAATGTTGAAAAAACAAATGGTCAGTGAAATGTCAGCCCCGCCACAACGCGTAGACAGATTTCCACTCAATATTCAATCGAAACAGATTCGCAAAAAATTATGTCACACGGCAACGCGCGGGCTACGTAATCAAATCGCAAAAAAAGCCCCGCCGCGACGCGCGAAAGGTTCAGCTCTTATGCAATCAAAAACCGTCATACGCTAAGCAAAAAAAATATATTTAAATAACAAAAAAATTAGCGCCCTGCAGCAACGCGCGGGCAATTCTGCTTGTTCAATACATAAAGTTAGAGTCTACAAGAAAGTTTAAACGTCAATAGCGACTCGTAAGATCAAGACTAGTGACACAATATGAGCCGTAACGAGTTACTTTCGATCTGTGTCTTGCTATCAACCCCCTAAAGTTCGCGGAAACAACATTTCTACCGCAAAATAATTGTAACGACATCTTACACACGATGAAAATAAGGGGATATAGGATGTCATATTCAGAAAATTAATAATACATATGGGCGTACATGCCAAATAAATAGTACCAAGTTTGGTCATAAAGTAATGTTAAAAGACTTTTTTTTATTATTACTACTTTATCTTGATTTGAGTATAAACTAAAAAGCCTAAAAGAATAATATGAATGTTTGAATGTGAACACAAAAACAAACTTAAGAAATAGTACCACAAACACCAATTTTAACCAGTTTAATCGGACCTCTGAAATATTTTAGAAAAAACCACTTGGTCAACATAAACCGAATGGTTTAAACATTAACCCGTTATATTCGTCGCTTGCCCAATAGCTCCCTATATAAATACGGTTCTTGACATTGAATAATGTTTAATGGAATTAATGAAAGTATTAAATGATGAAAATATAGTAGTTTAAAACATCAACCCTCTCATTATTATTTATAACCCATTTGTTCTGAAAAGGGAACCAAGCAAAAGATAACTCGCGCGTTGTTGCGTACATAATTTTTTTCGAATTTGATTTCGAAGGAATTTAAGTGGATAAAAGTGTCTTCCGGCGTTTCCTGGTGGGGAGAAGTTGTATTCAACGCATCTGTATTTTATTTCGACTAAGCATTTTTTAACGGATTACGAAATTTGGAAGAGATTTGTCTTTGGAGTCGAACTATAATATTTTTTACTTATTTAATTAACAGAATATGTGGTATTTTCGTATTCTACATTGTTTAATCAACCTTACCTGGGCATCGCTTATACTAAATTCCTAATCTTGAAACATGGTAAGTACAATAAATAAAATTATATTAAATTCTTTAAAACCGTTTATCAAGAATAAAATAATTTCACTTGCAAAGTTTATTTCTGTATTGGGAGTTGGTATATTCACTTTGTATGGCTAAGTAGGAATTGCGTCATATGGATCTTCTAGAATGGCACCTACATATTAATTAATCTTAACAATTGCAAAAAAGTACCCTAGGCTAAGAGTGGGTTGGACTGCAATAACTAGCCACCAAATGAACAGTTGCTAAGATGAACAGTAAAAAAGCGCCAAAAACGGCGCCGTTTTATTTGAAAAATGAGTAATAGTATAATGGTTGGGTAAAGAAACAATCAAGCCACATCTTCCATACTTTGACCTCTCTACGGGTTACAATCACAACAGATTAACATTTTAGCTTAGATAAGATGAAACGTACTGGTAAACGAGTTTGTTATCTTAGCTAGTATATTGCTTTGGATTAGCATTCAAATCAAATGAGTGGGTCACATATTGATCAATACGATAACCATTTGAAAGACGAATTGCCTAATAAGCAACCCGATAAATACAACTATCAATAACAACGTGCAACTAATCAAAAAGCATAAATAATTCACGAGGCTTGCTACAGTGAATGACGTCTATATTTTAAAGCTCAAAGTAAAGAAATTTGAACTTTCCAAGGAAATGAAAAGTTGACAATGGTAGGTTCATTAGTGATGGGACAAACCGCAAAACCAAAATACCAAAGTATTTCACCCCAAGAATACCAAGAGACCGGACTAATTTAACGGACCTTCTAAATTTTATAATATAAGCATTTGGTTAACATAACTAATAGTTTTACATCACATGTTTCTTGGATTTATTTTTCAAATGAACATGTGTAACACCCCCAAAAATGTATCGCAGCGGAAATATGTCAGGGAGCGTTACTTCATAATACAATAGCACAAGATACAAGAGAACGACCTCATAAACTGTGTGTTTGTAAAAACAATCTCGTTGATTTTCTGAAATCCAAATAATAGTTGTCCCATAATTGTATCATCATGAAACTTGGATGTAAAGACTCCATGCACATCATTAATCCATGCATTAATTCACCCTGAGAAAACATGCTTAAAAGTGTCAAACATTAAAGTTGTGTGAGTTCATAGATTTGTTTAAATATGAATGTAAGTTTCTAACAAATATATTTATCCACTGTGTCATCACATTACTTAAAAAAATTGTTTATAAAATTTGCAGACCCATTTATTATGTTACCAAAATTACAGTACAATCTTATTCCAAAGATGTTAGAATTAATGCATGGACAGAGGTATTGTCACCAAAATGTTCCAAGTATGTATGTGTCGGGCGGGCCATGTAGTCCCCAACAATGATCCGTGACATGTTATAACGTTCGTTTACCTGGTGATAGCTAATCACACCGGGGGGGGAAATATATCGGCGGATTGTCAATCCCGATTTAGATTATTTCCATAAATAGCGCAGACAACATGCGTCGAAACTAGTGAGAGCTACTCACCCGAACAGGGATGTCAATCCCAAATAGATCTATTTATACACTCGCGCTTCCTCAACCGGTCCTCCGGTCAAGAATTTAACAGTTCATGATAATGGGCAATGGTGGGTTATGTTACTTAGGCACATGTAAACAGGAGATGATAACCGAAAACACTTGTGTCCAATAAAAATTAACCATTGTATTCGTAAATAGCTTTGAGTACTTAAATCCATAAGTAGAAAAGAGTGTGATATAAATCAAGTAATTGAGTTTGTAATGAGTATGTAAACAATTTCGTAAACGTGTATGCAAATGAGTATGTGACAAAGTATGAAACCAAGTTTGTAATCAACCATGTAATTGTGTTTGTAATGAATTGCAAAATCAAGTATGTAAACCAAGTGTGTAGAATAGTATGTAAAAGATATTGTAAACGAATATGTAAACAAGTTGTATTGAGCATGTATTCTCCCCCGAGATTTGTAAAGTAAATGTAAAACAAGTGAAAGAGGGGCTATAAACTCACATCGATGATGAAGAACGATTGGCGGGAATGTACACATTGAGTACAAGTCGAAACGGAAACAGAAACGGCTCGACCAAGAAGTTGCGGTTTATCTTAACGGCTAAGACCCACTAGCCTAGGATGATGTACTTGGTTTTCCGATGAATGAGCACGTCAACGTGACACGTTGATAAAAGATTTAGATTTAAAGTTGTAATAGTTTGGTGGTTGGTTAAATAAATAAATCAGGAAGGTAAACGTAAGGTGTGTAATATATTCCGTATATATTACATAATGAAAAATAACCGAGTATATAATTCATACCGTGAATTATATATTAAGGTACCCACCCAAAAGGATAACTCGAAGCGTATATGGTACACCAAATGTGTGTTCCCTAACAGATGACAAACAAACTAAAATGGTTTAATTATATAATATTTTCCAAGTATTATATAAGAAAAATAATAAAAAAATTAAAGAAACTAAATAATTCGACACATTCCCGGATATCCCCAAATGATTTAATGGAAAGTTTCTTTATAAAGATGAACACACGTTTTAAATCTGCAAATTATGTTAAACGACGTTTTTAAAACTCTTACAATAGTTATGATGCTATTCTCTAGTTGCTAATTATAAAATATAAGATTATTTTATAATTTAATATATTGTTTCCTCGATGGTTGGCTAAAAATAGTTATCCCATTTGAAAAGTATAGTTTCCGTTTGTTTACCCGGTTATTGAAATATTACAAACTAACAATCTTACAATTTATATAACTAACCCTTTTTCAAATCTATATGTGTTGCAAACCCAAACACACCCCTTAAGGTCATTATAATCGCGAAAGTGAAGATAATAAATAAAATATTTATTTAACCATTACCACATTTAGATCCGGTTTAATATATAAATTTTATATATGAAATCCCTTAATTTTTAGTGTCCACTTATATAGACCAAACGCACCCTTTGTGCGGTTAAACCAACCAAACACACCCTTGGTGTTTATCTACTTAAACCAAACACACCCTTGTGTGTTATTTCACGCCAACAATCACTACATTTGTGTAGTTATTCTCTCAACCAAACGCGCATTCCTTCTTTCTGAAAACATCCACATACGCCCTGTAATGGTCTTTCTGTCGCAGACCAAATCGGAGTCATAGCTGTAACCCCGACAACCACCACTCAGTCTTGTTACTCGACAATACGCACGCTCTGGGTCGTTATAGACTTAAACCAAACGGCACCATATTGGATGGAGAACGCTACAAAAGCAACCCTTATTGATGTGATGAACCCTAAACCGAACGCACTCTTTCGGCTCGCCAACATCAAACCCTTCATCCCTACACTGCTGCTAAACCCGAACCAATCCCACCCTTGTCGTTGAATACAACAAACAAGCGCACCCGCTGCGTTTTTCTGTCAAACCAAACCAACGCACCCTTTGGGTGGCTGTTACAACCAAACGCACTCTAGCGGTGCTAAAAGAAGAACCAAACGAACACCCCTTATGATTATAACCTATAAAATAAACACCCCTTTGGGGCTGTTTTTATCAGAACCAAAACGCGCCCCGTTGGCTGTTTACAGCTAGGTCCAAACGCACCTTTGTCGGGTCTATCATCAAAGCCAAACGCACCCTTTGGTGCCATTTATATCACCAACCTCACCCCACCCTTAGTGGGTCTGCAAAACCCAACGCACCCTTGCAAGGAGGGTGGTGACGAGGTGGAGGTGGTGGTGTGGTCGTGGTGGTTGCGTGGAGTGAGGGGGATGAAGAGGGTGATGGTGTGAAGCTGATCTTGATGGTGGGATGGTGATGGGTGGCGTCGTGGATGGCAGTGGCGGCTGGCAGGGAGATGGAGATGGTGTAGATCTATGATGGGGTGTGGATTGAGATGGTGCGGGTGGTAAGGTGATGATGTTGGTGATTTGGTGTTGCTGCCGGAAACTCGCCAGAGACAGGTGGGAGGCGCCGGAAAAGATGGGAGGAGGGAGAAGTTGGAAATGAGAGTGTAGGTTTATAAAAATGAACCCTAATGTGTATGAGTTTTATTTATATATATATAAAGTTTTAAAATGAAGTGAAAAGAGTAAAATAGTTTAGGACTAGTGTTGTAAATATTACCACATGGACTATAAGTGTAAATTTTGATAAATAATGGTTCGGGTCTCATTTGAGCGACTTAACGAATGAATCAACGCACGAAACTTGCTCCATTGTTTTTTTTAAATCATTCATCTGATAAAAATGAGTATTTACTCGACTAATTTTCGTAAACGTTTTATAAAATTTATTTAAAACGTTTATTATCTATTTCGTGACTTGGTAAAAAAATAAAAAGAATTTTAACTCGGATATTCGCGTTATCAACAACGTTTAAATAAGAAAAATATTAAATAATTTTATTTAGTATTTTTATTAAATGAATAGTGATAATTAAAAATAAATTTAATTGTTTTTGTGTGTCCGCGTTGTATATTGTTCGAATAATGTTTGCGGTGTTGTTTTAGCCCTCTTCAGCTCGTTTCCAGGTCTCGGGCAAAACTGAAAAGTTGTCAGGAATTTCGTTCCCCATCAAATTGCTTTAGAGTCCGAGTCGTTAAAACGTGATTTAGGTGGTCGTTCTTATAAGTCAAGCCAGACACTAAAAGTCAACGATTGAAATAGTTATTCAAAAATTCGAAAATTCTCGGATGTTACATAGAATATGTTTGTTGTGAGCTTTGACCCAAGTTAAATTGACTAAATGTAAACAACATTGTTGGAAGTGGGTGTTGTGACTGTCCACCAAAGTTGATGTTAGCTTGCTCAAACATGCTGTTGAAGTTGGTGTAGGCTGCCTCATACCCTTGTGAACTCCCATTCATGTTATTGTAGGTTGACCGATACCCTTGTAAACCACCATCCATGTTATTGTAAGCTGCCTCGTACTCTTGTGTGCTCACATAATTGTTAGTGTAGGCTGCCTCATACTCTTGTGACCTCACATAATTGTTAGTGTAGGCTGCCTCATACTCTTGTGACCTCACATAATTGTTAGTGTAGGCTGCCTTATACTCTTGTGAGCTCACATAATTGTTAGTATAGGCTGCCTCATACTCTTGTGAATGTCTACCTAAATCAACATGAATGTTGGATTCTTGCCTTGTTTGTCTTGATCTTTTTAACCTTGGTTGAGTTGAGTCCTTTGTATTTGTATTTAAAGTATAAGAATTATGAACAAAAATTATATGATTAATCCCTAAAAAATATATAATTTGTCTCACTTACTTGATAATTTGCAATTGGTTCATGGCATGCCGTTCTGTTATGTCCACACGCACCTTGAACATCTTACTTGAATAGGTTCATTCCCTTATGATTTGATACGATATGTATTTTTTGGTCTGCATGCTATGCGAAAATTCATGTTTGGTGGCTTAACAACTTGAAAGGCATTAGGTCTCACCCAAGATGACGGTTCTCTCACCGGATATACCAAATCTTGGTACGTAGAGTAAAGTGTTGTTTTCCTAAACCATCCCAACGCCAAATGACTACAATCAGTGCATCCCATTTTTCTACTAACGGCTATTACATGGCCACAGGGTATACCTGAAAGCTGCCATTTACGACAAGTACATGTACGAAAAGTTAAATCTACTTAGTGTACTCTTCGACGATCATCCACCTGGTAAAGGCTACCATACTCAATTTCGAGTACCTTCCAATGAGCGCTCTTTTGCGTTCGGTCCATCACTTTATTAGTAGCCCAGTCACTAAGTGTATTAGCGTCAGAATCTGAAATAATTATTCGTTAATAATACATTTACACACATCTGAATAAAGAAATTAGGTAAGAAAACAATATAATACCTTTATATTTATCGCGGCGAGCACAATACCACTTTTGTAGAAGGGCTCTGCACCACTCCATCAGTTGCGTTATTGGCGCTTTTCTAACATGCCTGGTTATATTATTTATCGATTCAGCACTGTTTGACGTCATGTAATTATAGCGATCCGCTGGGCACACTGCTCCAGACCATGTTTCAAATCCAGCCTCTTCAAGTTTTTTGTCAGCTTCCGGTCTAAAGCCGTGAAGGTCAGAAACTCTTCTTTGAAATTCTTCTGGTGTGTATGCTTTGCATGTATTCCAGTATATTGCTTGCAACTTAGCTGGATGTCTATCCGTAATGATTGCCAAATTTAGAACTTCACCTATACATTCTTTAAACTTTAACAAAAACCATGTCCAAGACTCTTCGGTCTCACCTTGAGACACACCTGTGGCAATAGGTACAATTTGGTTGTTTCCATCCATCCCAACCAATACTAAATTTGTGCCTTTGTAAGTCCCCTTTAAATCTGCACCATCGGTTATTAAAAGTGGTCGCATATGTGTCAAGAAACTACGAATCTATTGTGGGGGAACAAATGATTAGTTATACAAGAAAAAGGATATATAAAAACATTGTGGCACAAATAATAACAAAATATATAAATACGTACCGCAAAACCAAAGGCTATGAAACACATTTTAAACCTCCCTTCATCATCTGTCTCAAATATGCGTTACCGTTCCCTCATTTGCCATTTTTAAATTATAAAAGTAGTATGGCAATTGTGAAAATGAATCTAATGGGCAACCCGAATTAATTTTCAAGCCTTTTGTTTTTTCCACCCCATGCTTTTTTATAGGTAAAGTCAATATTGAATTCGTGGTTGATATCGTTTATAATATCCTTTGGCTTATAGATCCGGCTATAATCTTTTAACTTTGGTGTGAGTAACCATCTTAACAATTTTTTTGTAGCATTTCGGTGATTAGGATTTGGTTGAGTTCTTGAACATGTATGAATGTCGTTAACCGTTCCTAATAACCAAGAATCGCTGTTTTTAGACCTAGACGAAATTATTCCATTTGCATTCAGCATTATTACAAATAACATCAAACCTTAATGTGGTAGATTTTCTAACCTTAAATTCAAAACCTTTATCAAGAGCTTTTTTGTCAATTACATACATGCAATGTTCTTTGTTATCAAAATCATCACCCCTTTTCAAAATACCAGAGCAATTACCATAGGGAGTTTCATGCTTTATGGTGTTCATATAATGTATTGGTGGTTCGGGTTCAGGCATACAAGAAAATGTATTTTTTAGCCATTTAAAAGGGATGTTTTCAACATTTTTTCCTTTTTTTGTTTTTGCTACTTTTAAAGATCTCCTATCTACATCATGTTGTAAGTTTAAATCATTAGAATATTCATCGTTAAGATTGAAATCTAAAATTTTTGAAGAAGAAAGTTTTACCTTTTTAATAAATAGCTTGTGAGATGTAGTAGCTAGTGAATTATAAACTTCATTACCAAAAAATTCTACATCTTTATCGTCATCTATGCGGACAACACTTGAACCTACATCATAATGAAAAGAAATATCAAATGTGTGGTTGATATTGAACTTTTTCCTAACATATCCAACTAGCTCTTTATACGTTATATTTTTCCTCAGTAGTGCTCCATAAACAACGTCTTCACAAACCAAAAATACACTGAATTTATTTTCTAAGCCACTCATTTTAATGTTCTTTGTGTTTAACATCTTGTAAATATATCTTGTTAAAACTTTAAATACACAATGGAAATGCAACCTTAAATGAAGCATAGAGTAGTTTTTAACTACCAACCTTAAAAGAAACACCAATTAATGATGTTTAAATATTGGTAGAGCAGCCGTCGGTAGAGTAGCCGTCGGTAGAGCATAATGAATCATATTTAATATATTGCTAAATACTAATGCAACCTTGAAAGAAACAAAAATATTAAATGCAAAGGGAAACATAGATGAAACATAGAGTAGCTTAACTACCAAATATTAATGCAAAATTAATGATGTTTATATCTAACACATATTAAATACTGGTAGAGCAGCCGTCGGTAGAGTAGCCGTCAGTAGAGCATAATGAAAAAGATTTAATATATTGCTAAATCTTTAACTACCCAAATGGAAATTCAACCTTAAATGAAACATAAAGTAGCTTATAGACCAAATATTAATGCAACCTTAACTACCTTTTGTGTATTTAATAAGCATGAAGTATATCTTTCAAATTGATTTATCAACAAAGAACACCTAAAGTTGTTTAGACATAGAATGTCATCTATAGACACATATTCAACAACAAAGGATTTGGTTTTTGATGAGTGGGTGTATGTTTCTTTAATCTGTTTCCATTGATTTTTATCTGTTTAAATACATTAATGTTATAATCTAATTTTAATTTCCATCGATTTTTACACAGGTCGTCACATAGGAGTGATGAGATACGGTTTGATGTATACTTTGATGGACGTTTCTTCATGTGTCCGTTAAAGTATGAGGATGAAACAATTCTAGATTTGAGGTTACCAATGTCAAAAAGGTTGTCGTTTAAAGAAATGAATGACCTTTTGTAGGATAAAACAAAAGAAGACATATGGAAGTGGTTTTATTGTAACCCAAATGTACTCTTGAAGAAGGTTTGACTATTGTTGAAAATGATAGGGACATAGAGAAAATGTTTGAGGTGACTAACTTGCAAGGGGCTCTTGATCTCTATGCTTTCCCTATTCCTCAATCATCATCATCCGGGCAACATTTTGTATTTCCAATAAATTCAATCAATCGTTCACGATATGCCAGTGCAAAACAGATGGGATCATCAACCTCCAAAGGTATATTATGTGACAGCCTGAATTGCAGTCGGGGAACGAGTAACATCCTGAAAAGTCAAATCCTAATCTGACTAAGTATGGGTCAATTTATGAGAAAATGGCTTTATTCGCTAATATTATAAACACGTACCTCTTTCCATGGTAATAGTTTAATTTCAACTCCATCCGACCCAACAAAAGTTTTGATGGTTTTTTTCAACCTTTTCTAACTTAATTTCACGACGCATTTTCCTACATTTTACTTCAGTTAACGGCGGTTGGATATAAGGGGATAGGTAAGCCTTGCCAGGAAATTTCTGACGTGGTAAAGTTTCATTCTCAATTTGCTCAGCATCTTTCACAACACTATCAAATTGCACATCATCTTTCTTAATATCTTCTTTCACCAAACTATTAACGTTCACATCATCTTTCACAATCTCTTTTTTGACCACACTATTAACGTTCACATCATCTTTCACAACATCTAACAATTCAGAGACACAAGCATCCTGAACCTACATACAAAATTATGAAAATCATGTTCATCCAAAAAACAAAGTTAAAATAAATCATTAATATATTACCTGAACAGATGGCGTGTGAGATTAGTTCTCTAACCTGTTGTGTAGATAGAAAAAAATTAGAATGACAAGCTTCTTTATTGTCCTTGACTTTGAATTGAGGAGAATCGACGACAAAAGATTTCTACAAACATATTTATTCATTAATAAGGTAATTGTAAAAATAAATACGATAAAACATGTTTAAAAGGGAAATGGAAAAACCTTAGAAAGATGACCAACATCCTGGGACCTTAAACTAATAAGACCATCAACAGGAACACTATCGTATTCATCATTCAAACCTGTACACTGGCTGACCCCCTCAACCGACTTGTGATCAAGACCATCAGCATGAAAATTATCCAAAACATCATTCCAGTTCTAGATATAAGAATTAAAGGTGAGATGCCAAGTTATACAATAAGAATTAAGAAAATTTGAAAATAATAATGAAAAGCACATACCTTATATGGCTCATCAACATTCATACACTGGCTGACACCTCCCATGGACTGCTAGTCAAGACCACAATCAGGAGCATTCTTGGATAGATTGTCGGTCTGATAAAAAAATTAAATAAGGATTTTTTTATCAAAAATAATAACAAGTTAAGATGTTTGGTAAAGAACGTAACCTTATCAAGATGATCAACATCCGATGGACCAAGCTTTAGTTTTTCCTCAACTGAATTAAAAACAAACTTGCAGATCAATGATCATCTGCTTTTGTCCTTTGAGAGTTTTTAGAAGTTCATCTCTCTCTTGAATATCTTTTTTTCAACAGCTGGAACATGTACCTCTTCTTTGGAATGTATCCTAGACACCTCAGTACGAACATGTACCTCATGATGCACCTCTGTCCGAACACGGGTATGGAAACTCTTACCTTTACTACTACCCTGTGTAGCTGATCTAAGAACTGGAATTGTTGGAAACACGAAAAGTGTCGGTCACTTCTAAAGTTGTAACAAGTCTAAGCTCGTAGTTAGTATAAGGATTAGATTA
>BQNB010106327.1:0-15157 GCA_026074375.1 Tanacetum coccineum | reverse complement strand
CTCATTGATCTCACGAAGGAGTGTCACAATGAACTCACTTCGGGGGAGATTGTTAGCCTCAAAATATTGAGTCGAACAATGGAAGTTTGTTCATAATTATATTAGGTCTTGGTCACTAAATTAATATACGTTGTATTAGGCTAGACGGGTAAACGGGCTCCTATTTGTAATCTAATCGGTCACGTGTATCGGGCGAAAGCCCAAGTAAACCCGATCCCGGCCCGTAGAATTACTAAAGGCATGCAAGCCTTTTAGTCTTAACTATAAATACCCCTCTCCAAGGATGGAAAGGGTGTTAGTCTCATTTGTAAACATTCTCTTACAAGTTAATTCAACCATTCTCTTTCATTTTCTCTCTCTTGTTTCTCTCTCTAAACTTCTTCTAATTTCCTTCTCTTTTCTTCTTGAATTCGTGTAACTAGTAATGAAGTGAAGTGATTAAGGGTAACCGACATATCTTATCAAAAATGTAGTCTACACTGATTAGTCTGCTTTGAAGTATTTTTTTAGTAAACAGGACGCCAAACCAAGGCTTATAGGGCGGGTTCTACTTCTTCAAGGGTTTGACATCGAGATTAAGGATAAAAAGGGACAGAAAACTTAGTTGCAGATCACTTGTCAAGACTTAAAAACCCAGACCTGGGAGCATTTACGGAAGATGAGATCGCGGATGAATTCCCTGAGGAACATATTAAGATATTGAAAGCCGAGCTAAATGATGATGAACCGTGGTATGCTGATTATGTTAACTACATTGCTGAAAAGATTGTACCTCCAAAATGGACACCAAAAAAAAGAAGAAGGTTTTTCTCTCAAGTAAAGAACTATTTTTGGGATGAACCATACGCATTTAGGCTATGCCCGGACAATGTAATGAGGCGATGCGTTGCAGGAAATGAAATCCTTAAAATCTTGGCACATTGTCATTCTAGACAAACGGGGGGTCATCATAGTGCATCAATTACTAGAAGAAAAGTCTATGAATTGGGATTCTTTTGGCCTAGTATCTTTAAGGATGCTAAAGATTACGTAATGAGATGTGATGCATCTCAGAGACTGGGAAACATATCATCAAGGAGTGAGATGCCTCAAAACAACATTCAGGTATGTGATGTATTTGAATATGGAGACTAGACTTTATGGGTCCCTTTCTTAACTCGAGGGGAAATAAATATATATTAGTAGCGGTTGATTATGTATCAAAATGGGTCGAAGCTCAAGCACTTCCTACGAACGATGCTCGCGTTGTGATAAAGTTTTTAAGAAGGTTGTTTTCAAGATTTGGAGTTCCTAAGGCTTTAATTAGTGACCGGGGGACACATTTTTGTAACTCTCAATTAGAAAAAGCCTTGCAAAAATATGGAGTGACTCATAAATTATCAATTGCATATCACCCTCAAACCAACAGACAAACCGAAGTGACCAATAGAGCTATTAAACGTATTTTAGAAAGGTCAGATTGGTTCGAAAAGCTTGACGATGCGTTGTGGGCATTCAGAACCACCTACAAAACACCTACTGGACACCTACCTGGGGAGATCGAACATAAAACATATTGGGCACTAAAACAATGTAATATGGATTTCACAGCTGCAAAAAAACCGTTTCATGAAACTTAATGAATTAATGGAATTAAGAGATGGAGCATACGAGAACACCCGCATCTACAAGGAAAGAACTAAGAATTGGCATGACTCAAGGCTTCGAGGGGATAAAGACTTTAAAGTTGGAGACAAGGTATTGCTATTTAACTCTAGATTCAAGATGCATCCGGGAAAGCTCAAATCAAAGTGGTACGGTCCGAATGTGGTGAAGATTGTGTATATGTATGGGGCCGTGGAAATCACCGATTAAAAAGGAATCAGTTTGAAGGTCAACGGACAAAGATTAAAGAAGTACTACGATGGACATATTGATACGGATGATAAAGAGGTAGTCGAATTCGAAGAAGATACGACGTGAAGGAAGCTGAAGAAAAAGTCTAACTTAAAGACTTCGTTGTAAACAAAAGTGCTTCTCGGGAGACAACCCGGACTGTTATTTATTTTTATCGAGTATGTCTTCCCAGACATCAATACTGTTAGGAACACGAAAGTGTCGGTCACTTCCATAGATATCATTAGATAGCTCGTTAAGTTATTTTTGGAACTTAAGTAGGCTAGTTAGCCCAAGGCCCATGGAAAGCCCATGATCCCCAAGCCCATACGCCATTACTTAGGGTATAAATACCCTCTCCTCATGTGGAGAGGGTGTTGGTTGTTCATTTTTCTCACATACATCTTAATGTATTTTTCTCTTATGTTTACTTTCTCTCTCTAAAGTGTTCATCCAACCACTCTCTCACTAAAACCACCTCTCTTTCCATATCAAAGTATGTTAATGATTATTCTTCAATTGGTATCAAGAGCCATGGAGTGATTTGTTTAGTTTTTCTGTTTGTTTCTTGGTTCGTTTGTGTTAAACCGTACCTTTTTCTTCTTGTTTTTTTTCAAAGCTATATTGTACACTAAAAGATCATTTACATAGGTAAATCTGATCTAGTATCCTTGGATATAGGTGTACAAGCTTAGAATCAAAGAAAATATCAAATTTTTGTGCATTTTTGTATTCGACAAGCTTTAGAAAGTACAAATCTTGATTTTAAAGTTTTCATTTTTAAGGTACCTATAGGCTTAGAAATACTAGTTGTACAATAAATATAAGGAAAAAATGATCAAAAGTGAGTATTTTTATGTTTTGAAAAATTTAAGTTTCGTACTAGTAGAAGGCGATTTAGCAATTTGCAGTGGAACGCGATTTAGCATTTTGGCATTGGAAGGCGATTTAGCAAATTATCAGTGCAAGGAGATTTAACAGATTACCAGTGCAAGGCGATTTCGCAAATTATCAGTGCAAGGCGATTTAACAGATTCCTAGTGCAAGGCGATTTAATAGATTCCTAGTACAAGGCAATTTGGCAGATTCCTTTGCAAGGCGATTTAGCAGTTTTCCAAGCCAAGGCGATTTAACAACCTTCCTTAACAAGGAGAATTAGCAATTTTTAGTACAAGGCGAATTAACAACTTTCTTTGAAAGGCGATTTAACAACTTTTCTTTGAAAGGCGATTTAACAACTTTCCTTTACAAGGCGATTTAACACATTCAAAAGGAAAATTAATTCACTCTAACTAAAGTTAAAAACTCAAATTTGCTAAAGTAAATTATACGGCTTATCTCTTTGATTTGTAAAATCCCGTGAAACATTCAATTGTCTTCCCAGTTTTATCAAGAGTTGTAAAATCCCGTGTAGTTTCAAGACTTACAACACTCAAAAGATAACTCATTAAAAACATAATACTTTTAATCACCATTCGATCAAACAGTAATCTTTTAACATACAAACTTCTCAATGACGACTCTTGCTGACAAAGCGATTCTTTCGGGTGCTGACAATCGTCCACCTATGCTGGAAAAAGATATGTATGATTCTTAGAAAAGCATAATGGAGCTATACATGATGAATAGACAACATGGACGAATGATTCTTAAATTCGTTGAAAATGGTCCACTTATCTGGCCTACGATTGAGGAAAATGGTGTGATTAGGCCAAGAAAATACTCTGATTTGTCTCCTACGGATGCAATTCAAGCTGATTATGATGTCAAGGCAACAAATATCATTCTTCAAGGTTTACCACCAGAAATCTATGCACTTGTTAGCAATCATCGAATCGCCAAGGATCTTTGGGAAAGAATTCAACTTCTCATGCAAGGAACTTCATTGACAAAGCAGGAAAGAGGGTGTAAACAATATGATGAATTCAATAAGTTTGCTTATAAGAAGGGGAAACATTACGCGACTTCTACTTGAGATTTTCACTGCTAATCAATGACATGAACATCTACAATGTGAAACTGGAACAATTTCAAGTAAACACCAAGTTTTTAAATACCCTTCCTCCTGAGTGGAGCAAATTTATGACAGATGTCAAACTGGTTCGGGATTTGCACACAACTAATATCGATCAGCTTCATGCTTACTTGGGACAACACGAATTTCATGCAAATGAAGTTCGTTTAATGCATGAACGTAACTCAGATCCGCTTGCTTTGGTTGTAACTCATCAGATGACACCGACTCCTTACCAAACTTATCAGAACTCATACCAAAACTCTTAATTTCAACCACAAGTTTCACTATATCAGTCTCCACAGTATGGACCAACTTATCAGTCTCAACAATACTCAACCAATCGGTCATCAACACCTCTTTCAATCACTTATCCATCCAATGATTATCAATCATCAGTTCACCACAATGTTTATTCTCCACCACCACCCATCCCTCAATTGGAATATGCTCACGCAGTTAACCAACAACCACAACAAGCTGAATTTCCACAACTAGACTCAAGTCTAACTATTCCAGTGTTCAAGCAAGGTGACAATCCCATTGATGCTATCAACCATATGATGTCTTTTTTGTCAGTTGTTGTCACATCTCGCTATCCTACTACCAATAATCAGCTGAGGAACTCATCAAACCCTAGGCAACAAGCTACCATTAATGATGGAATAGTGAATTTACAACCAGTTTAGGGAAGACAAATTTCTTTTGTTACGGGTACTACAAGGACCTACACTTTAGGAGCAAGTAGAAGTAATTCAGGGAAACAAAGGACTGTTATTTGTTACAACTGCAAAAGGGAAGGGCATATGTCTAAACAGTGCACTCAACCTAAAAGGAAAAGGGATGCTACCTGGTTTAAGGATAAAGTGTTGTTGGTGGAATGTTGGGAATTATTGAAAATGACTAAGTGTCGTTTCTGCTGTTAGAGATGTTCATTTCTGCTGATAGCATTAAGTGGTTTCTGCTGATTATGTTCCTGCTGGTCATGTTCTTATTTCTGCTGACAGATATAGAATCTGCTGCTGATCTTATTTATAGACGTGATTATTGTATGCAAGAATTATAGTTATATTCTAGAGTTATCTCATGAAGATAGGAATGAGATATATTAGGAAGAGATTGATGTATATCTCTTACGCGTTATTAGGAATCTTGTTTAGCAATTTTAGGGTTTCTTCTCTATATAAGAAACCTTTAGCATTAGGGTTTTGTACCGATTACGCATTACAAAAACAGTTTATTATCAATAGAGAGATCCATAGAGGATCATTGTTTATATTTGTTCTTCTTTATACTGCATTGTTTAGTTTCCGCCTAAACAATTGTTAGAGTCTCTCACGTATATACTTATGATTACATAAGTACTATACAACCACAAAGGCTAGAAGATCTATCTAGTTCTAGATCCTAACATGATAAATAAACAGGTGAAGGTGGGTGCTCAGGACTGGGCACCTGAGTAATCAGAAATTTGTAGTGCTCAGGTCCTGCACATATTCAAAGGAGATGGTGGAGCTACTGCTGCATGGGAGTCCCTTATACTCGCAAACATGACACGTGGAGGCTCCATCAGAACGTCCTCATCAGCTCCCCAAACGACTCTCCCTGGCTCGAAATAAGTGTAGACAGATGTGTAGGTGACAGTGGATGAGGACATGACTGCTGAAACAACAAAATAAACTTATATAAGTATATTATATGAGGTCAATATAGTATATACGTAGTATATATAATAAACTACTATATATATCATGAAAGCATTAAAAAATAGTTTAACCGACTAATGCAACTCAATAGTGTATGTATGTCCCGTGAAAACTTTTGTGTGATGCAATGTTTGAAAATGGTTATAGTCTAAGTAAATTGACCTGATTCTCTATAACCTTGGCTCTAGATACCAATCTGTAACATCCCTAAATTGGGTCGCAGTGGAATAAGGGTCATGGGGATCAACAGAACAAGATATGAGAACGACCTCTATATGAGTCGTTTGAAGATGATACATTGGATTAAATAAACTTGTTTGTTACAGAAACCCAAAGCTTAAATTGTTCACCCATGAAAATGTAAATATTTTAATACATAACAAATACTTCAAAATGTAATGCATTTAAATCTCCATGCAAAATGATTCCCAAAATGTTGACCCCCAATGTATCCTTGTTCTTGTACCTTATTGACCTGAGAAAAACATGCTTAAAACGTCAACATAAAGTTGGTGAATTCACAGGTTTGATAAATGTATAAAGTATGACCGCAAGATTTCCAAATGTAAGACATGTAACATATACAATATCTCAAAAGTAATTACGAAATGCACTAAGCTCATGACACTGAAGCTACAACATATATGTATGCAAATTAATGCAAATAATGTGCCCTTGTAGATGTTCAACCCGCAACATCCAAATTGTTCCAACATGGTATACATTCGTTGTTTCAGTACATTCGAAACTAGTGAGCGCTACTCACCCGAACGGGGATGTCAATCCCAAATAGATCTATTCATAACATTCGCGCTTACAATATAGTAATTAACAGTTCATGATTCATGGGCATAGTGGGTTATAGCTACTTAGGCAAACTCGTAATTTGTATAAAAGTGTACTTACATCCAATCGTAAAACAATGCATGTTTCTCACCCCAATATTGTAAATCATTGTAATAGTATAAAAATAGGGCAATCCGAATGCGACCTAATTGATTGTATGTCGTATGAGTATAATGCATTTTATATAAATAAAATATCACATGTTATATAGTTACACCACCACCTAATAGCTCTTGTTTAATTTATAAAAGTTGAAATAATAATTAAACCGTACTTTGTTAAATAAAGGTACATGTAATTGTATCCGTAAAGAAAAATATCATTTTTGTTTACTAATGTATTATTTGTTAAAAATATATGATTTAATAAATATTTTTATTGTTAGTATTAATATAATAACTTAATTTAATTGTTTTTATAAAAAAATGTATAAAAGTAAAACAAAAAGTGCACAGGTTTATAAACACTCGTATCCTTATCGTTTTAGCTCCATTATTATACCGTTTCTTATTGTCCAACATTTCTATTAAGAAAATCTATCAAAATATTATAGTTATTATATGGTTAAATACTATTATGAACACTAACCTGGTTAAAAGTTTATAAAAAAAAATACTTTTATAACTTTAATTATTGAAATCGATTTAAAAAATTGTATCTCGAATCGTTTTTTAATTGGTTTTTAGTGATTCACTATGTCCCACTACTCGTAATTAAAATTATATTTAGGAAAATTAATCTCCAATATTTAACCTGTCTTGAACAGTAACATATTTTTAAAAATTTACTTTATAAAAATATTCTAACTTAAACTTGTAAATAACGTATCACCTTCATTTTAAATCCGTTTTTCGAGTTTCGTACATGTTTAGATTCGTCATGAAAAGTAATACCTTTATAAAATATCTCCCTTTATACATCAGATCTGAAACATTGGATATTTTTATAAAATAACTTTTATAAAAATATTTTTATACATTTAATTATTGTAAACTTAAAAATGGCATAATCTTTTTCGTTAAAGCTCATTATTAAGTTCCTATATGTTTACGTTCCCAGTGATAAGTAATAATAAAAATTAAAACATAAAAATATCCATTTATGATTCGAATTTAAATAGAAAGGTACCAAAACAGTTTGTATGCTTTCTTTTTATAAAACATGTTTTACCATTCCTTTTGTTAAGAGCTTCTGTACAAATCTTTTACCAAGTTTTCTACCATATATCTTACATCTATTAAGTCCATTAAAAGTCCATAACACTTGTCCAAATAAAATCCATGTCCTCATGATTCCTTTTTTTTATACATAAACTTGTAAATAAACCTACAACACCATTTAATTTGCAAACTATCCATATAATTTATTTAGTGTTTTATATAAGGTGTGTACTTTTATTTCAAGTATTATGTCACCACATATCTAAAAAGGAGTTCGAAACCAATAAAACCTGCAAGTAACTTAATAAAGCACCAATGAATCTAGGTGGTGTTTAACAATAATAACAAGCATGCACACATAAGATAATGAATGAATGGAAATGAAATACTTTAAATAGACCTTATAGGAGATGAGTAGAATGATGAACACAAGATGAAAACCCTAGTAAGCTTCCAAATCCGAAACCCTAGTTTAGAAAACCCTAAATATGATTTCTTGAATAATCCTTGCTAAACCCGAATCTAAGCTTGCAATACCCTTGAGTGACCTTAGATATACTTAGAATAAGCTCTTGAATGCTTGGAACACCTTAGAACCAAAAGAAAAATGAAACCCTAGTTTGTGAGCTTTGGCCGTGGATTTTGGTTAAGAAAAGAGAGTTTTTGTGGCTTGGTGAATTGTTTAGTGAATGTAAATGGATGCTAGTTGTATGACTTCCTTTATATAGCAAGTGGAAAACCTAAACAACCTTAAACATTACCATGGGAGCTTAGTGGCTTCTAGTACATGTGCAAAGAAGCTCTCCTCCTCCCAAGATGTATATTCGCCCAAGAATGGGTCTTGGGTACACATGATGTGCCAATTTATGAATATATGGGATACATGGTACTTCTTGTAAGGTTTACAACTTGGAAAGTATGATACTAGTGGGTCTTTGCATTTTATTTCTTTGTGTAAACCTCCTAACCGGCCATGAGACTTATTTGGTTCATAAATAAGTTAATTTTTGGTGTATTGGGTATAAAAGTGGGTATTTGTTTGAGTGTAGATGGGTATTGGTGCTTCCGGATATGCCTAAATGTAATTTATTGTGAACGTAAACGTTTTACGTAACCAATAAAAATAAAATAGGAAAAGTTATAAATTATACTCTAAATAATTATATAACACTTGCTTGACGTGAACTTTTATTTGTTTGGTGTCCGTTTACGTTGAATGATGATTTTTAGTTTACGCGATTTAACTATATGATAATAATTAAAAGCGAACGCGTAAAACTCTAAAAATAAATAATGGCAATAATTGAGTCGAATGACCTGAATAAGAGATGGTACAGTCTTCCCCTTAAACAGGAAGCCTTGTCCAAAGGACTCAAGACTCGAGCGCATTGTCGAGGGAGGCGGTTTTGTGTGAGAATGTGCGGGTACTTCTTTCAAAATTGATCTTCACGTTCCCATGTGAACCCAGGACCTCTCCTGGAGTTTCATCAAACTTTAATGATGGGGAAACGTCTTTGCTTTAACCGCTTGACTTCACGATCCATAATTTCCAATGGTTCTTCAACAAAGCGGAGTTTATCATCAATGCGTATTTCATCCAACAGGACTACCAGCGGCTCGTCGGATAAACACTTCTTTAGATTGGATACATGAAATGTGCTATGAACCTTGCTTAACTATTGAGGTAGTTCGAGTCTATAAGCAATGGTTCCCACTTTGGCTAACACCTTGAAAGGTCCAATATATCTCGGGTTCAACTTCCCCCGTTTTCCAAAACGTACGACTCCTTTCTAAGGTGATACCTTTAACATCACCTGATCACCAACTTGAAATTCTAAAGGCTTACGCCTCACATCGGCGTAACTCTTTTGGCGATCACGAGCGGCTTGAATTCTTTGTTTGATCTGGACAATCTTCTCGGTTGGCTCATGAATGAGTTCTGGACTGGTGAGCTGAGCGTCTCCGACCTCGGCCCAACAAACGGGTGATCGACACTTCTGACCATAAAGTGCCTCGAATGGGCAGCTTTAATACTAGCATGATAACTATTGTTGTATGAAAATTCGATCAACGGTAAGTGTCTTTCCCAACCATTCCCAAAGTCTATCACGCAAGCGCGTAACATGTCTTCTAATGTTTGAAATGGTTTTTCGCTTTGTCCATCAGTCTCAAAGTATCTCCGATGGTATGCCGTACTCATATCCAGCCGAGTACCCATAACCTTCTGAAATGACCTCCAAAAATTTGACGCAAACCTAGGGTCACGGTCATAAGTGATTGATACTGGTATCCCATGCCTCATGACTACTTTCTTCAAGTACAGTCTTGCTAGTTTGTCCATAGGGTCAGTTTCCCTCATCGGTAAAAAGTGTGTAGACTTGGTGAGTCGGTCTACAACTACCCATATGGTATCATTTCCACTTTGCGTCTTTGGAGCTTGGAGAACAAAAATCCTATGGTATTATTGTCCCACTTCAATTGAGGAATCTCTGGTTGTACCAAAAAGCCAGATGGTTTTTGGTGTTCAACTTTGACTTTTAAACACGTCAAACACTTGCTAACGTAGGTGACAATCTCGGCTTTCATGTTAGGCCACCAGTATAATTGCTTCATGTCTTGGTACATTTTATCGGAACCAGGATGAACCGAATATTTTGATGTAACAACGCGAGTTTCACGACGCGTATGAACGATCGCTAGAATTCGTAACTCATTATTATTATGTGACGGGTTATTTTATAAAGCTAACGTCGACATTTAAAATTTTTAAGTGTCAGTAAATAATTATTTTTTTCGGTATTTTATTGGCGGACACGGGAAATTCAAAATATTTTATTTTTTGACATTTCGCGAGTCACCTATGACCGGAGCGTGATCGTTAATCATTTGAGTATCGTTAAAAATTTACTATGCATCTCGTTATTATTTAAAAGATCGTAAATTTATTATTTTTTTTACGAACGCGTCTTTTGTTCCTTGTCCTTGACACGAACCTGTGTTTTAAAATGTACACATTTTACTAAATGTTAGAAACTAAAATAAAACGTGACGTAATAAAAATATTTACTAAACATGGTGTGACCCGAGTCTTTGGCCGATTTAAATGAAAGAAATAACGCTTTGTACTAACTTTGAAAGAATAATAAGAAGGAAGGACCAAAAGTGCCAAAATGTCAAAGTTGTTTTCTATATATAGTCACCACACACACTTATAAACTTTTTATAAAATCAAAAATTTTACTCTCCTCCCTCCTCCTCTCTTTTATACGCCGGCCACCACCACTCACACCTCATTTCTGGTCAATTTTCCGACATGCAAAATAATCCGATTACCTATTATTGATCCTCTCATCAAGGCCTACATATCCCACTAAAAATATTGCACATGCAATAAGTATTTCGAGTTCCTTGAATTTTCGGTCAAACCCCTTAAAAGAAAAGATTTCGAGTATGACAAGGGTGTATAAAAATGGTTAAGATTGTTTAATTAAAAGTTGTTTAGTTTGATTGGGAAAGAACGTTTGGTTCGGGTTTTTTTTGTTTTTGTAGCCTCGGGTCCGAGGGACCGCATCCGAAGCTTCCGAACCAACACTTGTGGTGTTGTTGTGAGTATTCTTTTGTCATTTGTTTCGTTATTTGATTTGATTTTTATTGTTGCATGTGATGAAATCTATAAGATCTTGCGCCGATTAGTTAAATGATGTTATAAAATGATTAAGTGGGTTAAATATAAATTATATGTCATATTAGATGTGTTTTAGATGAGCTTTTTGGTCAAAATGAGTTTTGGTGTGATTTACAAAAGGTACATTCTGAGCAGAATCTTTGGCATGTTTTTCGAGACACGAGATTTTGTAAAATTTGATTTTTGATTGAAAATATGATAAAGTTTTTGAGACGATCGTTTTTATATAAGGTAGAGCTTCTAACTCCTAATAACGAAGAAACTAAAGCGAAAATAAGTTTTGAAACACTTATAAATTGCAAACAGCTATGTTTAGTAAATTGCTTGCTGATCTGATTTAACAGACATTTTGGGCACTTTCTATTCCGTTTCGGCCTTCTGGCGAAACACGAAAGTTGTCCGGAATGACGTTTTCTATAAAGTCTCTTTTTGGTCAAAGTCACGAAAACGTGATATAGCGGGTCAAAACTGATGGTCAAACTGCTGCGTTTTTATTAAAAATACAATAACGGTCAGAATTGAAAAAGGGTCGTTTTGGTCCATTTCTGTCGAGATCAGGTCTCGGCTAAAACTAAAAAAGTTGTCCGGGATACATTTCGCAATAAATTTATTCTTAGATCTCCGATCTTGAAAATGTGAATTTAGAGGGTCGTTTGACGCGGGTCAATATGGGTTATAAATATAATATAAATATAAAAGTCAAAGAAAGTCAAAATGATATTTTAAATCAAACGGGTTAATATAAGACTTATTTAAATGTTTATAAAAAAATAATGAACTCAAATAAATTTAACGAGTATAAAACAATTAGACTTGAACGAGTTTTTTATAACGGATATAGTTTTCTAAAAATAGTAACTTTAGTAACATACGAGACAGAATCCCGATATGGGTAATTAATATCCAAATTGACAGTCGAAAGTTTGACGAGATAAATAAGTATTTTATAAATATAATTGGATGCCGAGACTTACTAAAAATGGTAACTTTCCAAAAATAGTAACTTTCCAAAAATAGAAAAGTTTTTTAAATTAGTAAAGTATTCGATTAAGGGATATAAGAACATAAAAAAAAAGAATGATCGTAACCTAATATTGTGGGGTTTTAGGATCTAAGGCGCAAGTGAATTTCTCATCACATTGTATGCAAATATATATTACTATAATAATAAGATTGTTGTTGATACATGTATCGGCATCGTCGATCATACTTTTCGATATTGTAATCGAGCGACATAAATTATAATGCGTGATCGAGTTCGTGTGATTTTCCGTGGAATGTTTTTCGATTATTGATCGTTGGCTTTGATCAAGGGTGAGTTCATAGCCACGCTTTAAGTTTTCAAAGTTTTTTAACTCATCCGCAAGGGATCTATTGCTTGTTTTGTGAAATTGAACGCAAATTGTTTTGATACTTGAATATGATTCCTTCACTACTTAGTATATGCCTTTTTGCTGTGTGACCGTTAGTTACCATGTGTTGGTGAACACTAAAGCATTAAATAGTTCTATTGGGTTTGACAACCTTATCCGGGGTTTGAATCCGTTGGGACCACCCTGTCAAACGGACATTTTGTGGTTAGTATTAGGAGAAGTGGCATACTTCTCGGACATGATTTCGTCCTACGGGATGAATGTGTTAAGTTTTGGTACACGGGCTCTTTAGTTGGAAATCACTATTTTTATAACTTGACTTACGAGCCAACGTTATACGTTTTGTTGAACCAAAATATGCGTTCTAACTGTTATTTGTAAACTCTATGAATTCACTCAACGTTTTGTTGACGTTTTTAAGCATGTATCTTAGGTTAATTGCTGTAATGGCTGGATGGGACAGAACGCGGATATCAAGGACGGTGTCTCGATGAAGTCGTGTCATAAACTAAACAAGTGTTTTAAAAATCAAGTCGTGTTGTGACTTTTAGAAATAATTTCTACAATGATATTGGGACCTATGTAACTCTGATCTTTATAATAAATAAAATTGTGTTTTATAAACGTATCTTTGAACGTTTACTGGGACTCGTGTGCATGTATTATGAAGTAGCACCCAATCGTTGTATTCCGCTGCATATCGTAGTTTGGGGGTGTTACAGAGTGGTACCAGAACACGAGTTGTAGTGAACTAAGTCGTTTTACAAAACTTGGACTACAACTGTTTTTGGAAAAGTTTCACGAGTCTTTCACCGATGTCCGATATTCGCGCGCGTGTTGCTCCCGGTCCTTAAAAGCCTTATGTGGTATATATTTGATTGCATATTATGTGCGCAACAAGTGGTTGACACTTGGTACAAGTAATAATTATATACATGTCTTACTTATGATGAATCTTTAGGGTTAATTAGGTTTGCCCAGATGGACGACGAAGTTGTGTTTAGGATGCCTCAAAGGACAAAAGAATTAGATTTAGTATCACCTTTGGAAAAGGATAAGTTTGAAGCATTTTTTGTGAAATAATTGAAGGTTAGAAAAAAGGGGTTTAAGCATGTCCTTGAAAAGAGAAAAGGATATTACAAAGCTTGCATGAACCTTGGATGTACTTATAAAAGAGAAAGGGAGACAATTGAAAATCTCAAAACCAATCACATAAGTATCATCAAGCTTAAGGAGTAAAAGGACTCCGAGTCTAGCTACAAGACTCATAAATAAAGAAAAGCGCTTCTTGGGAGGCAATCCAATGTTTATTTTTATAGCAAATTAGGAGTGGCTTGTGTTTTATTCTTTATTGTTTGTTTTATTATTTTTGAATTATTTTGTAATCATGATTTGTTTGTTTGTAACTTCGTCTTATTTACAATCAAAAGTATTTTGCACAAAATAAGTGTAGGGGAAAATATGCGGTTTTTAGAACCAATTCAAACATTTAAAATAAATTGTTTAGATTAATTCGCGTCAGTTTCGAGTCATATGATTGTAATGATTAATTCCAGGTTTTTATGTAGTGTTTTCTACAGATATAACTAATAAAATTGCATGCATGAAATTTCTCATTAAAAACGAAGAAGAATTCTTCACAGTGCCTGGAGACGGCGTCGAGATTAAACCCGAAGGCGTCGCGTCTCTAGCAATGTAAATATTCGAAATTTTTTAAGTATTTTTGAAAAATATAATGTGCAATGTTTAAAATTTATAATTTTAATGTAAACTTGCAAAAACCTATGATTATATCATTACTCTCATCCTATCTTTACTGCTTTCATAGAGTCAAAACCCTAAACTCTCGTTGCATATATCTATCCCGCTGATTTTATGCTTGGTTTAGTTGTCTTTGTCTTTGATTATAGGTTATATTTTACGAGAAGAAGCTTGGAAGTTCTTAGGAAGTTTCATTGGACGACTCTTGGAGGACGATCTAACTAGTTATCGCATGTTTCTTCTCCATTATTGAGTAAACCAGGGGAGTACTATGTAACACCCCCAAAAATCAGGACAACGCAGCGGAATGGTAACATTGGGGTGCTAATACAGCACAAAAAATGTTGATGGTGAATTCATAAGTTTAAGTAAAAAGCGGTATTGAAATAATTTAAGAAATATTTCAGAAGAAAAGTAGCGTTACAACATTTAAAAGTGTTATTTCCGAAATCCATCCGAAATCCAAGTAGTGATTCAGTAAATCAAGAAGTATTTAAAAAAAAGTGGACCACATTCGGATTCTGCTGTGGGTTTTCAACCACCACATAAGCTCTCCCACGAGCTCCATCATTCTGCTGGTTCCCTGCTTTCGGACACTTGTTCTTGAAATGTCCTTTCTCACCACACCCGAAACATGTCACATTCTGCAGGAAGTCATTTCCTGCACCCTGAAGCCTGACTCTACAATCCTTCTCCATGTGACCTAACCTTTGACATCTCTGGCACTTTTTAGGACA
>BQNB010106326.1:0-23413 GCA_026074375.1 Tanacetum coccineum | reverse complement strand
ATTATGTGATTTTGTATTATTTAAGTCATTAGTGTTTCTTTTGTTAATGTCAAAGTAGTTTGTAATAAGGTATATTATGTAAATAAATTTTTCAAAAACAAAAGAAATTTTTTATAAAAATAACAAAAAGATTTGACATATTTTTCATAAAAAAATAATAAATAAATAAATAAAAATAAAAAATAAAAATAAATAAATAAAAAACCTTAATTTAACAAGATCACATGCTTAGTTTCATGATTCCAAGTTTTTATACAAAACTTTCAAATTGCAAATACGGAATCATGATCTAAGGGGGAGTTATTAAGATTTTTCATTCACAAACATCATTTTCAAAATTAAATAAAAACAATGATTTCTCACAAAGAATGAATTTGAAAAATGTTATGGTTTCAAGGGGGAGTTTTTATTTAAGCATTTTCATTTTCGGACTAAGTACTCTACATGATTTCATTTCACGGGGGAGTTTTTGGAAAAAATCCATTGTTCAAGGGGGAGTTTGTGAAAATTTACAAACAAATTTCAAAGAAACAAGGTCAGAATTGAAAATTAAAAGTACAGGGGCTAAAAGTGTCAAATTTCAAAAATAATTTCGGTGGGTATAAAAAAGGGGAGTCATTTTCGATTTTCACTTTTTATTTTTTACCGAATCCATTTCCGAGTTTGAGAAGAAATTCATTCTAAGCTTTCTAAGTTCATTACAACGATTTCAATTTCATTTCTTACTCAAACGTAAGTAGATTAACGTCTTTTGATTGATCTTTGATGGTTTTGGGTTACCGAGTTTAAACTCGGTAAAGATGAAGATTACCGAGTTTGATTTTTTATCGAGTTTAACTATTTGCTTAAAGTGCTAATTTGGAAATAATTTTATCATACAATCGATCGAGTTTGGTTTTAATAAGTTCATATGAATCATCGATTGTTAAACTCAGTAATAGTCAAAAATTTAAACTCGGAAAGGTCAAATGGTCAAACTCAGTAAGAAGTCAAATGTCAAAACTTAGTTACAGTTTACTTGTGGAAATGTGAAGATGTTTGAGAAAGAAATAATGTTGTTGACTAATGTTTGTGATGCTTAATGTTTGAATGTCTGTGGAACAAAAAGATCAGTTTCTCATGTGTTGTGAAAACGACAAATAATTTTGGCAAAGAAAACAAGTTTTCATGAATTCTAAGCTGTGGGTCATATATGTCTATTCGTAATTGTTTAAGTGGACTAAGTCATGTCCGGCTTAGGCCGTTTTCTACAATGAACAGAATGAGGAGTGAGTGACTTAGTGTCCATTCAATTATTGAATTAGATGTGTTTGTATTCATGGTTTAAGATTCATAACAAAAAAGTGAAAGCAAAAGTGTTTTTATAAACTTGAAGTTGTTAATCCAAATCACAACTGTTTAAGTGGACTAAGTCATGTCCGACTTCGGCCGTTTTCTGCAATGAACAGAATGAGGAGTGAGTGTCTTAGTGTCCATTCAGTTGTGGGTTTGTGATTACATGCTTCTATGTTATCTTTATAAAGAATGTTTTTGACAAAAGTTTCTGGAAAAAGTTCTCAAAATCCGTTATTGTGACAAAATGATACTCTTTCACAAAACAATTTTAAGAAGTTGAATGATTTCTCTTTAGTTTTTCATAAAAGAGTATTGCTTTAAATCAAAAGAGAAATCATCATCATTCTTGAAAGAGTATCATGTCAAAAAAGAATTTCTGGTGAGGATATTCTAAAAACAGAAAGAGAGAGTTAAATCCATACGTGAAAAAGCAAATCAAAAGTGTGTTCGAAAAAGAATTGCCAGAACACACAAAAATTGGTATATCAAAAGAATAAAGTGTATGACATGTGCTAGAAAAAGCAAGAACGAGCACATGGGAAAGAAACTAATCAAACATATGTTCAAAAAGAATTGCCAGAACACACACAAATTGGTATATCAAAAGAATAAAGTGTATGACATGTGCTAGAAAAAGCAAGAACGAGCACATGGGAAAGAAACTGATCAAACATATGTTCAAAAAGAATTGCCAGAACATATAAAACAGACAGAGTGGAAAAAGACAAAAATGTCAAATGAATTGTGTGTTATCTAACATCTTAATTGTAATCATTCAGTAATCATCATGACACAACAACAACATGCAGCTGATGTTCATCTAGATGAATTGTGTCCTCCCATTGCAGCTTCTTCATCCGTACCATGGATTTATATGGTACAGTTCTGGCATACTTTGAAGGAAGACAGATCAAAGTATAGGCTCAAGTTTATGCTGGACAAGAAAGAACTTAATCTTACACTGGATGACTTCAGAACAATCTTTCATCTTCCACAAGCAACTGACAACAATCATAATTCATTCGTACCACCACCATCATTTTCTGACATGTGCGCCATATACAAAAAAGTATATGGTATTTACAAAAGACAAGACATCATCAAGTTTCAAGACAACTGGTCTTCTGCAGCCATGGCAAACGTTATGCAAGATATTCTCCAAATGCTTGACAACACGTGTCACTGGATGGGATCAACAGCGATATGCTGGAGGGGTTTATAAAGTGATTTAAAAGTGGATGCAGCTAATGCCAAATGTTGTATTGCTTTATACAATAACGTTCATGTGGATTATGCGGAGTTACTATAGGAAGGACTTTACTATTCGCTTCATCATCCAACATCTTCGATTCCATATCCAAGATTTACAAAGATCACTGTAAGTCATTACATGACTATCTTTCCTGACATTTCAAGACATGCTCGAGACATGTATCACAACTTGCAAGATGATGATATCATGAAGAATATTTTTAACTCAGGAAGACACAAAACAAAGTGGAATGCAGAAACCAAGCATGATGATCACAGATGAAATGAACACACAGAGCATTAATCAGGATGTATGCAGAGGTGTTTGGGATAGATGTTCCTCTGACTCAGTCACAGCCGACTGAGTCTACCCACAGAACACATAGGACAACTAGCACCCCTAGGTCACCTAACCCTGATAAGGAAGCCATAGAGTTAAGTGCTCCAAGACGATCAATTATGATTCGTCTTTGTATTCCTGAAAGGAGATCCACACGTCTTACACCACCAGCTCTAGTGCCACCTATTGACAAAGCAGATGAGATGATTTTACAAGATACATTATAAGTTAGTCTTGCCGAGCATAAAAGTCATGGGAAGCATGAAGCAAGAGAAAATGTGGCACTGGTGATGAGGCACAAATCAATTTGCATCTGAAGAAATTGAAAAATGGTGGTTGTGACAGTAGAATATTTTGATGATAAGTCAATCCCTAGAAATGCAGAACCAAAATATTCCCGGCACTATGATAGAGCCCAGGAGTAAATAAGGAAAGCCCGGAGAAAGAGATTACAAAGATAGAGGAGGTAGAGATTACAATGGAGACTCTAGTTGTTGGAGATTACTAACAGTTGTTAGTAACAGATGAATGAAAATGAATGATGAACGAAGAATAACTGAAAAGGTGTATGAATTAAAGAGAATGGAGAAAGGGAAAAACGTGTATATGGAGACTAGGAATTCCACCATTCCTCACAGCCAATTAGATCAGCCTAGGAAACATACTAATCTCGTATCTTTTGATACTGAAAAACTCAAAGAATTGACAGATACTCCTCATACTACATCATCATCAAGTTCACCTCACAAAAAGTTAGTTAAAAAGGATCGACTTCTATCATTGTTCAAGACAAAACCTACTCGCTTTAAAATGCAACAATATCTTAGTTCACGAGTTACAAGGATGTTATGGTAACTTGTTTGACAGCATCTACAGGTTAGTTCATGCCAAGAAAGTCCCATATCTATGCACTTGCTAATCAATTTCATGATGTAAATGGGGTTGAGACATAACCCACTACGAAGAAAGACTAACACATTAAGGATAAAGTTATGAACAATATCCTGAACAGTTACGTAATCAAGTTTCCAGTGTATGTTTGCGAAGGGTTTGATCTGGAGAGGCAAAAGGCTAAAGAAGATACGGAAAGATTGATTGCTAAAGCTATTCTACATGAACATGGAAATATTCAGGCTCAAATCTCGACACAAATTGAGAATGCAATTGCCAATGCCATTCCTTCTCAAGTTGAGCATCTTGTACGTATTAAATTCGGAACAAATTCCTTCATGTTACATATTCGACTCAATCACAACAATCTCTGTTCCAATCAACAATATCAACTATAATCTAGCCTATAGAAATTTTGATCCTACTAATTGCAACAACAAGACATAGCAATATGGTTGTCTCTCCAGATGAAGTTTGAAAGAAATACGGTACCATAAACTGCTGCTAAACTCCTGCTCTGTTCCGCACCAAGAAGAACAGGACGATCCTCATGATAAGCTCATCCTGAGGGGAGAAAAGTGATCAAAGCAGCAGAAGACATCGTAAGTATAAAAGCTTAGTGTCTGGAGAGTCATTGTCTGGACAAGTTTTTCACAGAGGCCCGCTCCATCACCCAACTTCAGCAATCAAGACAAGATGATGATAATTATTTTTAGGACTGACTCTTAATGCTTCAGATGAGATGAAATACCAATGAAGCAAGTATCCAAGACATTATGAAAGGAAGTAATCGCTTCCCATTGATTGAAGCTAGCTAAGAAAGATGGCTGATGAGATGTTGAGATAGAGATGTACTTCAGGAGATGAGCATCAGTATCACATTGATTAGATGAAGAATTTCTTGAAGAGTGACATTGTCTAGAAGAGTAGAAAAGAAATTCTTGTATCTCCACATCTACAAAAGACCACACTATTAGTTCATAGCTGAAAAAAGATCCTGAAGCTCCAGCATATCTCTAATTAATCAAGAACCAATTTGATTTAAAGAAAGGAAATTCTGGTAACCCAAAAAGAAAGTATAGTCACTTCACAAAGTTCTAGTCAAACATTATCTTCAACGATGATGATATTGAAGAACGAACTTCCAGATGGGTGAATAAGTGTGTAAAGAAATTCAATCCTTATGCTCGATATGGTGTTGAACATTAGAAGAATCCTCCATGTGCAAGATCCTACTACATAATGAAACAGAAAGAGTGCAATGAAAAATCAAAGGAAGAGATTTAATTCAAACTCAAAAATTGGTTCAAGTCATCAAGACATTATTTGGAATTTGGTCATGAACACAAGTATTATCAGAAAGATTATTGTAATAGACTAATGATTGCATTGTATCAATTACCGAGCCTGATTACAAGAATCTTAACAAGAACGATATTGAGGACATATACTTGTTGATTATGAATGGCAAGGTACCGGATTATGCAATACAGATTGCAAAGGTCTTATCGTATGCATTAGAAGAACAATGAAATGAAAATAGTGCATGACTTCCAACTTGGAATTGAAAGCTATCAACAGAGAGGTTCAGAATCACACTGCAAACCAACAATGACTATTCCTAGTAATTGAAGACATAAATGTTTCACTATCATCTATGATCCTATGCATGGAATTAAATTACGAAGAATAGCAAGAAAGAGAAACGGGTGATGAGACATTCAGAGATCCATAAGTTTTATGATGCAACGTTAAATAGAGTGTTAGAAGGTCTGAAGAGTTATAATAACGATGTCAAGTATGGGTATGTACAAAAAGATCTCACTAAAGAAGAAGTAGAGTATTTGAAATTATTTGAAGAATAGATTGAAGAAAGATTAAAGCATCGTAGACAGATGAGAAGATGGGAGATGTTCGTGAACGGAAGACCACTTGGACCACGAAGAGAACGCCATGAATAATCGACCCTTAGGGGGAGATTGTTAGGATCATTAAAAGTGTCGATTATGTGATTTTGTGTTATTTAGTTATTAGTCTTTTCTTTGTTAAATGACAATGTATGTTCTAATAAGGTGTATTATGCTAAAAGAATGAAATAGCATAATTACCAAAGTCTAGGGACTAGAAGTGTTAAGTTAGGAAAATAAAGGAAGGGAAGCCTCCTTCCCTCACCTATAAATACCCCTCTAATCTTCATTAGAGGGTGATGCTTTGTAACTAGCTCTTCTATTTTCCCTCCATTTTTAATATCATTTGAAATTTGAATACTTGGCCATCCTCTATATTCTCTTCTATGCATCCATGATCGATATGTTTGATTCAAGATATAACGATACCTAACACTGATAAAAAATACCTTCGGGCTTAAACTAGTTAATGATAATTAACAATGGTTTATGATCGTGTTGACTAGCATTTGACCTAGTAAAATTCACAAATAACGTTTTTGATTCTATTTGATAGTTGTGGATAATGGACTACTAGTTATAGATTGTCCATTAAGCCGGTAAGTGGTAAAGTCTCTTATGAGCTAGGGTTTAACAGATCACAATTGAATTAATCCTAAGATAGAATATAATCAGCAAATAAAGATGCTTAAATGCTGAGCTTTAATTGTGACAGAATTAATGTGTCTAGCTTAGATGATGTAGACGCCTAAGTCTTAAGAATGATATGGCCACTAAACGCGTAAAACCCTAAAAATAAATTATGAAATACATAATGTCATACAATGACCTAAAATACGAGGTGTTATAGTTTTCTTATATAAGGTTCGACCGCTCTTTTATCTTTTGTTAATTAGCTTGCGTGGGTAACAGTTTCTTGAATTGATTGTAGTCACCAACCAAACCGTGCCAGTCTCTCAGGCTGAAAACCCCCCTTTTCCCATTAGAATTAGGATTTAGACTGACATAGGTTTAACATAGGATTAGATTAGAATAGAATTAGCTTAGATTAGACAACCAAGATATTAATTATATTGATAGATTTAAACTCGCTCTCAGTGATCGACACCCTACTTACCACGAAACTACTACCGATCGGGTCCACTGCCCGTTAAAGTGTTGTTTTTGGTTAAGTCGGCAAAATATAAATTTAAAACTTGAATCATACAATAATAACACCTACACTACAACACATCAAGCTTTTGGCGCCGTTGTCGGGGAGTGAAAATTAATCTTGATTTTTATTTTGATATTTTGGTTTTTAACATTAGATTAGATCTAACCTTTAGGATTAGTGTAATTTAGATTAGTGTATATTCTTCTATATTCTGTAATATTTGTATATTTAATTGTTTGCTTGTATATTTAATTGTTTTCTTAATACACTGTTCTGGTCGACAATCGGATACGACGTATCTAGTTTTCTATCTAATACAGCGTATTCACCCCCATCAGATTAATACGGCGTATCCACTTCCATTGGATACGGCGTATCGATCGTCTGGAACAGAAACTCTTTTCCATTCTCGAATTTAAAGCCCAATTTTTTTAAATACCTTTCTTCGCTGGTTCACATATGAAGTTGAAGTTACTAACATTCCATGTAACTCGACAATTGATGATGATTCAGAAGATGAAGCTGATGATGACATGGGGTATGATCCGTCTGATGTTGCATTTATTGAATGGCTAAGATCAAAAATTTTCAATTATAAGACAACGGATCAATATACTATGAAAGCATTATGGATTTACTGGATTAGAGGAGATGATGAAGTTGAGCTCACTGATGAGGAATCTTCTGATAATAAAGATGAAATTGCTGAAGTATTTAGAATCGACACTAATATATTTGACTACGAGACACCTATCTGTTTAGCATTCAACGAATTTAATTATCTTCTCAAGGTAGATCCAGACTTACTTACAAAGGACATTGAGGGATTCAAGACCTATGAAGATTACAAGGATGATTAGATCTACGAATTGAATAAAGATGTACCATGGGTTGATGAGAAACCATGGACTGACACTGGAGTTTGGACCAAACCCACACCAGTCAAACACACTTGCAAGCCATTCAATTATAAAACTGGATGTTCGGAATGTCCAACGTGTAGTTGGAAGGATGATGGATACTGTAATGGAGGAAACTTACCTGGAACTTACATTATTTGAAACCAACTCCATTATCAGGATTACGAGTGGTACGAAGCTTTGGAAGATTGTAAACTTAAAGATTTGGCTTTACGAAACAAAGCTTCCATGGAAGGACTCATCAGTGATGACGACGATGAGTCATGTTACGAACAAAGGATACGATGGAACGTATTTACCAAATATGATGACACTTATGAGATAAATGATGACGGTAATGGGAGAGAAGAATTATGCGAAGTTCATGAACCACCGGTATGCAATATAAGGAAATATAAGATGATCAAATATTCGTTCAATAATGATGATGAGTATGTTGCTGTTAAAGAAGACGAATACGACGATCTTACTATCACAAGAAAAGAGGCATGCCAAGCTTACCAAGAAATCCTTCGGATAATGGACGAAGGATGGATGGTGACTAGAGCTGAGTGAAAAGGAAACTGAAGAAAAGTCTAACTTAAAGACTTCGCTGTAAACAAAAGTGCTTCCCGGGAGACAACCCGTAATGTTATTTAATTTTGTTATCGAGTCTGTCTTCCCAGACATCAATACGGTGTGTCCGCCCCATACCATACGGCGTATTGACTGTTGGACGTTATCAGTCTTTATTTTTATGCACTTTAAAAAACATTATTGTTAGTTCTGTGAATACGTCGTATTCAATTACTTGATACGCCGTATCCACAGTCTGACACGTATTTAGTTTAGTTTAAATTAACCGTAGGTACCAACATAGGAATGCACATGTTTTTCTTATATTTTACACAGGATCTCGTGAAAGAAAAATCGACGAATATTGGTGGAGAATTTTCAAATCTGAAAGATCTTGAAGTGTTAGAGTCTTGAAACATCAAGGTAGTTGTTCAACACGAATTATTGCTCATAAATGCAACTTGGAGAATCTACCGAGCAAATCTCAGGGGAGTTTCTCATTCTAATTATTTTTAATTCCCGTATTTAATGTTTTATATATACAACGAAGACGTTGTATAATTCAGGTGGGAGGATGGAATTAGAATGTTTACTTGTCCTAAGTTTTACACTAAAAAGCTTAAATTATGCTCAAATTTAAAAAAATTCCAAGCATACTTTTGTGAAATTACATGTTACATAACCCGCACACAATAACCCTTGATAGATATTGTAAGGATTTAACCTTTCCGTTTCCAAATGTTTACCTAAATTCCATAAAATATGAGTGTGCTGGTGATGTTGTAGACTTTAAAACTTGTCTTGGTATATGTAACCCTTGCCCTTTTTGTGTTTCAAATATTTCATTAATAGTCCTTTGACTATTTGACTTTTGTCAGTTTATTCAGATTTTGTACCGTGTCGACGGTGACGATTTTATGAGATATGTGATGAATTGTAGTTTATTGTGTTTAATAATCCCTTTTGGAAGGTATTATTGTGTTATGTGTATTCTGGGTGGTTTGACCCGTGGATTTTAAGAAATGCCGAAAAACGAGTTCGACACGCCCGTTAATGTCCAAATTGAGTTTTGAAGGGTTTTAAGTGAAAATATGTCATGTGAATACTCTAGGTTAATGGAAAAGTATTTTTAAAGTGAATAAAAATGTTAATTAACTTTGGGGTAAATTTTACGGTTGAGTTTTACGAGCATTTAAGTGATCCCGACACGAAAAGAAAGCTCCGAGACCTCCTAGGATCCCTTGGCTGGTTATGGGAAGAGTAGGGAACAAAATGGCTAAATTTTAGCAAGTGTGTCCCAAGGTGTACACATATATTCCCACCACTAGACACTTTCCTCACAATTTTATTTCATTTCAAAAAATAAAACACACACTTTAGTGTGTGTGTGTGGTGCGTCCGAACCAAGCAAACAAGAAAAACCAAAAAATTTCCAACTTTGATCGAGTACGTGATATTCCAGGTTGATACGAGTGTTTGGGTATTCATTTAAACAACGTTTGGGTTGTCCGGTTCGTGTCGAAATCTATCAACTTGAAGATTTTCTTGTAAGTTTTCAAATTTAAATTTCGTTTGTCCTTTTGAGTTTATTTTGATGCATAGATGTTAGTTGTAAGTTTATCATTGTGAAAATTGATTTTGGAAGCGAAATAAATAAAAAGGGTATGTATGGTTCGTGAATAGTAAAAATGAAAAATGGGGTTTTTGTAGTTTTGACATTGTGGTCATGATGATTGAATAATATATGATGCTAGGAAAGTGATTTTGATTATTTTTGTGTTATGGCGTATGTTGTGGATTATTTTTGAGGCTTATGGTAGAAACCAAATGCGATACGTAGCTTAATAGCTTATTTTCAAGCTTAATATACGTATTTTAGAGTTTATGGACTCACGGCCCAATAAGTCTATTTGAGCCGCGGCTTAATAGGAGGGCTTATTGTGGTTCGGATTATTTTTACATATAAGTATATACTTATATATGTAAATGGACATTGGTTTTGGACTTGGATTATATTTTAGATTTATAAATGTCCTAATGGACCCTTGTTGGGCCTTAAGGCCCAATAAGCGATATTTAGTAGTTATGAAAACTTTGACGGACTTTTGAAAGTGAAAATGTATTTACGAAGTGATATTGAATGATATTTTGGAGGAAAAGTGTTGGTAAGTGTTAAAGATTGACATTTTTGGAATTTTGTCGAAAAGTGTCGAATTTGTGAAAAATTGTTGAAAATAAGGTTTGAAACCTTGGAAAACGTTGTATAAACGTACGGGTCATGTCGAAATTTAGTAAAAAGTTTATACTTATAGATTTTCTTAAAAACATGATTTTTGATTTCTAATAATAAAATAGTATTTAATTATTTTATTTATTTTCACTAAAAGACGAAAAATAAATTTTTTCTTGAAACTTCTCGGATGTGTCTAATATGGTTAAACGTTTCATTTTCAATCTCTTAGTAATTATTTTATGGTATTCGGGGTTACCGAATGGACTTGTCGAGATATATTTATAATTAATAATTATAAATATTTATTATATTACTTATCTATTTACGCTAAATAGTATAAGTATGTAATATCGGGGAATAAGATTGATATGATTATGGAGATAAGTCATCAATCATCACACCACTAAAATTGTTTTGGGTAATTGTACAACGCATCTAAACTCTATGCATCAAACGTGATGATTGTTTTGGAAATGGATGATTAAAATGGGACATTAACCGGACTAGGTCGTGTGCGGGCGTCGTTGCATTTACTTGCGTGATTGAGATTGGGTAGCTAAAGACTTGCTTGAGGTGAGTTCTCGTAGCCCCACTTTTTACTGTTTTTTTCGTTGGGGGAAAATGATACTCAAATGTGTTTTGAAATGTTTTTGAATTAATCTATACGAAATGTGGTTTTGTTTTTGGGACAAGATATGTGCTTATGACTGCTATGTGAATATTATGTGATTGTTTGGATCGGATGGGTACGCCTACTCAGTGTTGTGATATTATTGGATCGGATGGGTATGCCTACCCAGTATTTATGTGATTATTGGAGCGGATGGGTATGCCTACCCAGGTTTGTGTGTGGTCCTGCCCTAATTTTAGTGCTCCAGCTGGTAGGCCCTTTAGGTATTGATTAGCGGTGATGCTAAGGTTGTTTGCATATATTCACTGTCATATAGCACTATTGTCCACTGTTGAAATATTGGCACATCTTTTGGGTTTAAGGTCAAACCTACGAGCTCACCAACATTATTGTTGACGTTTTCGAGTATCATTTTCAGGTGAAGTGAAAGAGGAGTAGTTTGGTGATTGATAGCAGACTTAGAAGTATCCTGTATGGAATTTCGTTTGAAGTATTTCTTGCTTGTTGTTTGATTCTAGTATTTGGATGTTTTGGATTTAGTTTGGTTATGGTCCCCTGCGAGGGCATATGAATAATTGTATGAGATTGTGGATTTTAGTTGCGATTGGGACATCACTTGAGTTTGTTCAAGGCTGATGGTCTTCATAGCACTCGGAGTTTATGCAATGTAGTTTTTCTCTATTTTGTACCTTGTGTTATGATTGATCATTATGTTGCACTCCTGAGTTTCTGCCTTTGTCGGGGTGTGACAGTATATCTATTCGAGACCACAATAATGAGTACTATGGATTTAGATGGAGTAACTTGTTTAAATTGGTAAATCTTAGGATTACAACCAAATCGCCTATACATGTTGTTTATTAACTAACTAGAGTTAACCTCCTATTTAACCCTTTTCCACTCTCATCTTTAGAGTGATGATCTACTAGAACAACCCGTAGAGCCAATCCTTTAGGAATTTACACCAACTATTTGTTTCGTTACACCATTATACCTTAAACCTATCCTGTTAGATTAAGTTTAATTTACAGTTGCTAGTTGCTTAAAGTGTAAAGTTTGTATTTCCCGAGTCTTGTGTCATTTTCTATCTATTGGTGCGGTTGGAAATTTGCACATTGCAAATGAGAATGTATATTAGTAGTCAAAGCTCATGTGATTTTACTACCATCACATTTACTGGTGAATCTGAAGAACAAAGAATTACCGAAGGAATTATCCGGAATTATTATGATCGTGAAGATGGTGAAACTACACCGAGATTTGAAGTATAGTTAGCAAAAAAAATCAAAAAATGAGAAAAATACAAAAAGAGAGAGAAAGTTTGATGATAATCATTTCGCAAAGAGCATTACCGAAGGAATTACATGAAGGATCGATTATTCGTTGATACGTCTAAGAAAATCAACGATGTAGAGTATTGTACAAAGTGGAAGATATCGCCACTTACCTTGTAGAGTATGTAAAGTTTTGGGATGATTGGGAAGTTGATCGTTATGGGAACGCCAACTTAGGTTGATGTTTTTGATCTATGATCAAGATATTGTACATAGTTGTGTCTTTATCATAATAACGGTCAGGAAAATAGGTGTCTAGCAACTTGTGTCTTAAGTCTTAATCTATTTGTTTCTTGATTTTATTTAACAACAATTTACTTCCCTCTCACCTAATGATTAGTCGTTGGTTTTACTCGAATGAGGATGTGATCGAGCGTGTATGTCTATCCTGTAGATTCGGGTGTGTATGCATGTCTCAGCTGCTTCGTTGGTTTATGACTTTTGTTGAAAGTTAAAAGGTTCCTACCTTAAATTACCCTACTAGTCCTAATCTTTAGCTTTTTTGAGGTGGGAATGAGCAGTCACATGTGTCTATCCCATGGATTCGGGTGTATATGTGTGGTCTTTGTCGCCCTCCTGGAACATTGGTATCGATGAAATATTAGTTAGAGTAATCAACCGTTCGCCTTTCCATATAAAAACCCATATTTACTTTTGTAAACTTGTTACAAAAACCTATATCTATCCTTGCCAAGCTTATGATAGAATACTCGTCAAGACCGAACAATTGAGCGAATTAGTTACATGTTACCACATATATTAGTTGAGTGATTTGAGTGTTTTCATCTTCCTATTTCGTGAGGTGTTTGGTTGTGTACTTAGAATAGATCGAATAAATACTTTAATAGAAAATATCCTTAGGGATACATTTTTGTAAACTTCTAAAGGCTACTTGAGGACAAGTAAGATTCAAGTGGGGGGATATTTGATGACATCAAATAACGTCTTTTTTATAACATCATTTGTCCTACGATATTAACCCATTTTGTATAGTTATTGCAAAGAATTGTTACTTAATCGTTTATATTTGAGAGTTGCAGTAATTATCGAGTAATTGTGAAAGATAGCAAAATCCGCGCATTATGGAGCTTGAATGAAGATATTTTGAAGATTACTATTCTGAAGACCAATACGCCGTATCCATCAAGAATATACGGCGTATCCGTGCCTGCACTCACCAAAAGACCACACATGATTAAAGACCAATACGCTGTATTCAAGATATGGAATTAATATAATATTATGGAAGATATCAAACGTGGTCCCTACTCCAAGAAATCCCTAATATGCCGTATCCAACTCCTTGGATACGGCGTATTCAACCGACTTCTAGACCTTATAAATAGAAAACTCAAAAACGAGTTTTAAGTGTGCTAAATCATATTCTCGATACCAAAACCACAAAAGTCGATTTTCAGAGGAGAAAAAGAGAGAAGAGGTCGAGCAACGCAATCCAATCCATAGGAAACATCGTGTAATTCCATATACTTTAGTAATCTATCAGTTTTTGGTATCATTCGTTAACTCGGTTAGTTTACCTTGGCTAAATAATTACTCTCGTATTTATTATGACGATTAAAGGCTAATACCTTTGGGTATTAGCCATTATTATAAAGATTTGAATGTTTGGTATTTGTTTATTATTGATTTCTTGATTTATCGTTGTATGCTTGTTTATGTTTATCAATTTATACTTGTTTACGCACTTTTGTATGCGACCTATCATTCAACTGGATCTAGTGAAATGGACCAAGGGGATCTAGAGTCCGGGATAGCTCTCCATATAGTAATTTATACATCTAGAATAATAGTTACACAAGTATTGTCCTTCTAAGTCTGTGTCTAGGATACGCTTCGGGCTTAACTAGTTAATTGGATATTACTGATGGTTTATTGATCGTGTTTACTAGCAGGTGACCTAGATAATTCAACAAATAACTTTCTGATTCCACTGGATAGTTGGACAAGTGGACTACTAGTGTATAGATTGCCATTAAATGGTAAGAGGGTAAAGTCTCTATGAGCTAGGGTTTAACAAGATCACCATTGCTTTAATCCCTAAGATAGATTATAATCAACAAATAAGGATGCTTTATGTGAATGCTTTAATTATGACAGAATTAATGTGTCTAGGTCTTAGGAAGATGTAACGCCTAAGTCTAAGAATGATATGCCACCTTGAGAGAAGAAATCATTGCACTTAATAAACATACCAACATTCTAATCGGATTAATAATGGTTAATACAGTTTTCTTATATAAGGTTCGACCGCTTTTTTATCTTTTGTTAATTAGCTTGCGTAGGTAACAGTTTCTTGAATTGATTATAGTCACTAACAAAACCGTGCTAGTCTCTCAAGCTCAAAACCCCCTTTTCCTATTAGAATTAGGATTTAGACTGACATAGGTTTAACATAGGATTAGATTAGAATAGAATTAACTTAGATTAGACAACCAAGATATTAGTTAAATTGATAGATTTAACCTCGCTTTCAGTGATCGACACCCTAATTACCACGAAACTACTACCGATCGGGTCTCCTGCCCGTTAAAGTGTTGTTTTTGGTTAAGTCGGCAAAATATAAATTTAAAACTTGAATCATACAATAATAACACCTACACTACAACACATCATCTACCTCCATGTTGCAAACCTCTTGGTTGCAAATGGATCTTCAAAAGAAAACTGACTGTGGATGGAACTATTGAAAAGTTCAAGGCAAGGCTGGTCATCTAGGGATTTAAACAAAAGTCAGGGATAGACTACTTTGATACTTATGCTCCAGTAGCATGTATCAGTACCATAAGACTGCTGATTGCTATGACATCTATTCACAATCTGATTATTCATCAGATGGATGTGAAGACAACTTTCTTAAATGGTGAATTAGAAGAGGAGGTTTATAAAAACCAACATCAGGGCTTCGTCATGCCTGGTAATGAAAACAAAGTGTGTAAACTGATTAAGTCTCTATATGGGTGGAAACAGGCACCTAAGCAATGGCATCAAAAATTCAATGAAGTGGTTTTGTCTAATGGTTATTTACTTAACCAAGCTAACAAATGTGTACAACAAATTTGATGAATCTGGTAAAAGAGTCATCATTTGCCTATATGTTGATGACATGCTGATCTTTGGCACTGACCAAGTTCAGGTAGACTTGACAAAGGAATTTTTGTCATCAACGTTCTCTATAAAGGGCATGGGGGAGGCTGATGTTATCCTGGGTATAAGGATTAAACATGAAAGTAATGGAATAGCAATTTCTCAATCTTATTGTATTGAGAATGTACTAAAGAAATTCAATTACTTTAATTGCACTCCAGTAAGTACTCTTATGGATACAAGTGAGAAGCTGATGCCCAATAATGGCCAGGCTGTATCTCAACTTGAGTATTCTAGGGTGATTGGCTGCTTAATGTATGCCATGACTTGTACAAGGCCTAACATTGGATTTGCTATGGGTAAACTGAGCAGGTATACTAGTAATCCTGGTACTCAGCACTAGCAAGCAATTCAGAGGGTACTGAAGTACTTGAAGAAAACCATGGACTATAGATTGATGTATATTGGTTATCCTTCAGTGTTGGAAGGTTACACTGATGCAAGCTGGATCAGCAACACTGAAGACAATTCGTCTACAAGTGGTTGGGCATTCCTGCTTGGTGGTGGTATTTCTTAGGCTTCTAAGAAGCAAACTTCCATTACTAGTTCAATAATGGAGTCTGAATTTGTAGCTCTAGCAGTTGCTGGTAAGGAAGCTGAATGGTTAAAAAACTTGCTCCTTGAGATTCCACTGTGGTCCAAACCTATAGCCCCTATTTTTATTTGCTACGATAGTGCTGCTACATTGGCAAAGACTTATAGCCAGATGTACAATGGGAAGTCCAGACACCTAGGTGTCAGGCATAACATGATTCGTGAACTGATTACAAATGGAGTGGTATCTATAGAGTTTGTGAGGTTTCAACAAAACTTAGCTGATCACTTGACGAAGAGACTGGTTAGAGACTTGGTTATAAAGTCCGCTAAAAGGATGGGATTAATGTCCAACTAAGCCGCTGAATGCTAGGACACCCAACTCCTTGCTTAGGAAACTTGGCAGCTGAGTTCAATGTGGAAAGCTGAACATTCAGATGACTGAAGCATATGTTTTACAAATTATTCCAAGGATGTGCTTGGAACCTGCTGATAAGGAGGGTGAAGTTGTTAATTTCTTAATGGTTAATTTCTTTGAAAAAGTGCTTAGCAGGAGCATGAATAAAGAGGAACCACCTATGTAAATGTTAAGGTTTTGCCGCCTCAAGGAGCATGGACTTTGGCTCTTACAACATTTATGAATTGGATGTGGACACATGTCTTATATAGTGTCAGGAGCGTTTAAGTGTTTGAAAACGTATGTGTATTTACTTTCATGTACTCAAATGGGTTGAAGGGTTCAATTCTTAAAACACCATGATTCTCGAATATTTGAACGTGTAATTACTAAGATGAAAATTCAATCCTCATGACATTTTCATTTATGCACTTGTTTGTTTGATGTTTATTTTTCATGCAAAGGTATTGTACTAAATTAGGAAGGATTGTTGGAAATTTAGTTCAATTGTAGGGTTCAGTTCATACCTGGTAATGGGGCTGGAGGTACGAAGAGTACACCCATAGGTCACTAAACACCCTGACTTTGATAATGGTAAAAGGGATTTTAAGCCACTGATGAACTTCAGTGAGTTGACTCTTCAGTGAGTAACTCTGGACTGAAAGATATTCATCAGTCTGATGGCTTCAGCTTACGCTAAAAGATACCATCAGGGAGTAATCCATCAGAGGAAGTATCCTTAGCGGGTTAACTCATCAGTGGGTTATTTCAATATTGAACTATCAGCGAGTGTGCTCCTTAGTGGGCTAGCTGATGGTTCAGGACACTGAATGAATGACACACTAGAATGAATTTAATGACTTGTAGCTGATTTGATCATTTTTTATGGTAAGTTACAATCATATTAAATAACCATGATTAATATGGTCATGTAACCACTATTCCTAAAATTAAGGAGGCTATTTATGGATGAGATTATATCTCCTATAATCTCTCATAAATCTTTGACTAGGGTCTTAAGTTTATCCCTTATATATAGAGGGATCACAACTGCATGAAGTACATACAAAAAACCTAAACACTTGAATGCACAAGGGTTCTTGATTGGTGCCTCAAACAAGAACATACATTTGGTCTTTTCCCAAGTAGATATTCGTGATACCTAGACAATAAGGTTGAATAGTTTACTTTGGAAAGTGATTACACGATTCCAAGTGATATCCGATAACCATCCTTGGTATGTAGTTAGGTTATTGATTATCTTTACCCTGATTTGGGCTAACCTAGATCCTATAGTTTCTAGATCGCCAAAGGTGCTAAAGGGTTATTTGGACCACAATATGAAACAAGCGAGTGAAGGGTTTATAAATGACATCCCCGTCTGGTAGAGAAATGGTATCTAAAAGATCAGTTTGTGAGCTGAGTTGAATATCCCATGGGAGACTCAGTTTAATACCCCCGGGAGAAGATTGATCAGGTTCAAGGACAATACCTTTGTTATCCCTCTGATGAGAAGTTTCAGGACCGGTTAGAGTAATAGGTTCTATCTTAGTATCTTATTAAGACTTGTCTTCTCAACTAAAAATGAAGGTGAGCGCGATGGTGATTTTTAATCAACCTATAACAAGTAATAGGTATATTCATAAACAAAAACGAACCTATAAGGTGGAACATAAGTATACTAGATTGAGATATATAGTGTAACACCACAAAACTTAAAGTTCTAGTTTCAGATATTTCAATAATAATTAGGTGGTTTTAGAATGACAATAGAGTTAGCATTTAAAAGAAAAGGACATGAAATGTAACGTAAGTTACTGCTGCGGCGTAGCCAGAATTTTGCTTGTGTGTGGGCCGAATAATTTTCGATACAATAAGGAGTATATAAAAAGAGCTTAGAATAGAATAAGTTTTATTGTAGTAGTGAATTTCAGACTTTTTGCAAGCACCATTAATCTAAAAAACGGTGTGAAATATAATTGAAAAAGATTTGCTGCAGGTCTTAGTCATTTTTTTGTGAGTCGGGTAGATAAAATAAGCATTATGTACTACTAGGCGAGTATCCGCGCATAGCGGCGAAAAAACCCTAGCGGCAGATAATTTACGATATGCAATATTGTGGTAAGTTTTTCGTGTAACCTTCAAAATAGGACGTGAAAAGATCATAATGAAATTGCAAACACTCGTAACATGCAATAAATTCATAACATGTATCAAAGAACATATAAAAACATTAAGTTAAACTGAAAATGAAATATTACATCATTATGAGATAAAATTTAGCCGAGTACTCGCGCCTAGCGACAACGGTTTCTAGTTTTGACACCATTTCAAAGGCGTATAGTTATTTGTCGTCATATATGTATCATTAGGGAATCTTTTTCGAAAAATTGTTTTTTCTAATGTCATGGTTCATTCTATTTTTATGATAGCGTTGATCCGTGATTGAGAGTGTCTTTCCTGATAGCGTTATTTTAAGCAACATTGATCGATTTAGATTGTAATAGTAAAAGATTGAAGCATTGTATCTAATAGCCAAGTGTCATGCATAGCGACAAGAGTGTAAAGTTTTCAAAAAAATTGTATGAATCGGTGTGGGTGTGTTCTCTTTTATGTTTTTGCATTTATGTGTGTGGTACAGTGTTTTGGTGCGTCAGTTCACGCGAGTTTAAATGTTGACCGTTCATGAAAAGTTTCTAGTCGATATTCATGAAGTTTATAGTCATAGAAAGTTTCTTTTACATTACAAATGTCTTTTAGTTCATCTCTTTTTTGTCACATATTTAATATGTTACATTATCTTATCTAAATATGCACCCTTTAGTCCTTTATAGAATGTATATAGTTACCTGTTTACTTTTTTTAGACTTCGCTTTTTCTTCTCTCATTTTGTAACACTTTTTTTGGTATCGATGTGGTTTGGAGTTAATAGTGAGGGAACCTTGCGCATACACGACAATGTATGGTCTTCGATAAAATCATGTTGCGCTAAGCCGTATAAATGATTTTTTTTTTTTTTTTGCAGTTGTTAGAACTTAGAAGCAAATATGGCCATCGCTGGTTAATAAAAGAGTGAATAAATCTCTATTGAAAAATGATGTCCTCTAGAAGCATATGTCTTCATGTATAAGTTTTTGTCTCATATTTGAGAATACATATCTATTGTTTATATTTGTATTCATTTTTATTTAACTACAAATTTTATTATGAAAGAGAAGGAAATTAGTGGCAAACCATAAAAAGAAGTAAAGTTATGATAAATGTTAATTTGGCTACATGTTGTAATTTTGAGCTAGCTTTTTCAAAGTCACCACTTTATTATGGTTTATACGCTGACATGGGATAACTTTTTATCCGTGACTTATTTTATCTCGTATTTTGTATCAAAATCTTAATTTTTATTTCATGAACTTTAAAATTTCAAAATGTTCAAAAATCTTTGAGTTCACAAGAAAATCTCAAATAATCAGACTTTATGAAAACACTATTTACCAAAAATACTAACTAACAAAACAAAAAATGTTACAAAAATAATTCATAATCTAAGACAATATTACAAGAGCAGCAACGACAGATTCCGAAGGCGGCGGCAACATTTTAGATCTAAAAGAGAACTTGGTATTTCCAAAATCTGGATGTTTACAAATATCAAACAATAAAAGTTCAAATCATCTAAAAAATTATGCTCAGGTTAATGTGTGTTGGTTGCAAGAATGGAAGTTGCATTGGGAAGAATTTAATCTTCACACAATTACTTCATCCAAGTTTGTCATGCCAAATAAAGATAATCACTGTAGCTTAATGTTAGTCATCATTGCCTTGAAAGATATTACAAAACAATAATAACTATAGATCTCTCCGCATAAGATATTTGGTTTTCTGATAAAAAAAACCCCATAATTTTCATAAGAACAAAGCCTCAAACATGACCATCAAACATAGAAAATAACCATATAAGGTAAAAAAACTACTGATCGAGCAAGAAGCAAAACCATAACAACACAATAAAGTTCAGGTCGCGGTTCAAGCTCGGTATTAGATTGAAATCAAAACAAAGAAAACTCATACCAACAGCACCAACCGAGACCAATAACCATAAACAACCAACCAAGAACAATACCAAAAGCACTTTCACATCATCGTTTTAAGAGTAAAACCGCAAACCGAAATGGTGCTTGTGTATAGCCAAAAACACAAAAACAACACAAAGACCACAAACCACCGAATGGTTTTTGGATCTCGACAGACCTTGGTCAGATCTACCCACACAAACACAACCACAACACACAAAGCACAAATACTTTTGGTTTATAGTTTCAACCAAACTATCATACACTGGCGAGACCACCGAAACAAAACATCAACACCATGCTTTTTCTTAATTTGTCTCGATATACCAAAACCACTCATATCTTGAATACCACCAACAATTCTTTCTGGCAATTAAAACTCGAGCGTTAGTTGTAATGATGACGTTCAACAACAAACCATCAAACACACCAGATCTACACCCTAAACCACCAAACGTGACAAAGGTGGTGATTCTGTCGGATGACAGTGGTGAGGAACAAAAAGATAACACATATTTCTTTCTCAAAACCACCAAAACAACCAACAATTTCTTACATATAACCACCCAGCGAAACCACCTAACAACTGTGATACTGTGGCAATTTTACAAGGCGGCGACACAATGAAGGTTATGGTGGCGGCTATGAGTGGGTATTTTAAAAGAGAGAGGGGGTTGTGTGTGTATTATAGAGAGATGAATAAAACTTATGAGTTGTGTATGGCGACACAATGAAGGTTATGGTGGCGGCTATGAGTGGGTATTTTAAAAGAGAGAGGGGGTTGTGTGTGTATTATAGAGAGATGAATAAAACTGATGAGTTGTGTATGTATAGGCATTAAAGTTGTTTGTGTATTAAAGTCGTGTATGATAGTCGTATACAGCCAATACCTTCTAAAGATAGCCAATACCTTCCGAGAATAGCAAATACATTATGAGAATAGCCAATACCTCCTAAAATACTTTCAACACTTTTAATATTAGACAGCCAATGTTTAAACTTTTCCTAAAATAGATTTTCAACTTTTCAACTTTCAATTGTTGAAAATTCAAAAATTGGTTAATCTCCTTTATAAGGAGTATAGATACTATAACGCATGTTGTGGGCTACTACCATTTGGTTAGGAATATTTAGGCCCTTTCTTTGGTCCTTCTCTGTACAGCCATTCAGCCCTTTGCCTACTATATTATAACTGTCTCTTTTTTTCGTTTCTTTTTTATACAAAATACATATGGTGGTACCAAAGTTTTCTAGGGCTTTATCAACTGCATCAAGATCCCTAAATCAAAATACAGTAACATCAAATTTGGTGAAATTAATTTAGAAAACATGATGCTGTAAATTAGAACTAAATAAAATTTGAAGTTTAGTTTTTTGATATTCATATATCTCGATACTTCTTTGTCGACTTCTGTACCTACTCACGTTTCATCTTCCAGGTAATTATACTAGAGGTATGTGGATTTCATGTGGTTGTTTTTTTAGATTTTATGTGTTAGCCTTAGGTTGTTGTGGATGTCTTTGGTGTTGTTAATTATCTGTTGTTTCATGTGGTTAAATTCTCCAGCATTAAGGGGTCATCAAGAATAATTCGGCCAAAGGTACAACATTTTCTCTATTTGAATTCTATTGATGCTTTAATCTTAAAAAATGAGGTGTTTTTAATTGATTTCTGACTTTTTTGATTATGTTTTTTCATGAGTTTTCGTTGAAGTTAAATGGGTTTTAAAAAATCTGCCTATTGCGTTTTGAAATAGGTTTTATGAGTCTGGAGAATGAGAGACTGACACGAAGATGAAAATAGAAAGAATAATGAGCTTAATTATAAGAGGCTTAAGGTATATAAAAATATTGCTTTTTTGTAGCTATGTTTTTAGTCAGATTGTGTATAGTAGGTCAAGATTACTAAATTGTGTTCCTTTAGTGATTAATTATGTCATTAAAGATAAAGAGATGATTTTGATGAGTTAGCATTGTTATGGTATATGCGAATATGTGACATCATATCGTACCTAGAATAGCTTTTTACTTCTTAAGTTTAAGTTTTAAGCATACAATAATGTTAACTTTTGCAAACCTTTTAGGTATTCAGTTGTTTCAGATTGTTTATTGGAACTGTTTGGTCGACATAAAGATAGTCTTAGCAAACGAATTTGATTCGTGTGTTTATTCGATCCAGAAATGAGATTCTTCATGGATAGGTATATGTTTCACCTTATCCTAAATAAGGACAGTGTGCATACTTAGGACCATTATTTCGAGTATATCTGTTAATTTGAGTGGTGGCATAATACTGTTTACACTCTAAAATTATTATTTCCTAAACAACAGTCAATAACATCAAATGTGGTTATATTACTCTTTACTAGATAGCTTCCTGAAGAATAGTCAAGAACATCGTCATGCGAACTTGATTAAATTCAATGTTTATTGTAAAAGTGGTGCGTATTTCCTTATGGCAGATGTTTATTATTTAGATCGAATATGATTAACCGTCACGTACACTTGCCAAATTAATGTTTATTCATGAGAATTCTAAATTGAATTAGGAAATACACTGAATGTTTCTTATAAATGTTACAGGCATTTTTCCAAAGACGCTGAAGGGACCAAAGTGTTTTTTGACCTGAGATAAGGGGGTTTTATGACCTGAGAGTGTTTTCGATTGAATCAAAAGCTACTTAAAATGCGCGC
>BQNB010106325.1:0-23413 GCA_026074375.1 Tanacetum coccineum | reverse complement strand
GAAATGATGAGTGTTTTATAGAAAATTACAATTTGGGTTGAGTTTGTAAGGGTGTGTCCGGCCTAGGGCTTAGAAATAGGGTAATAATATCTTCTTTTTTTTTATAAGTGTTTAATTAAAGTGTAGTATAAGTATAAATTAAATAAATGTAAGGTCTAAGGTAAAACGCGAGTTTTAAGCTAGAATTTTTCGTAAACGCGAAACACAACGAGAAATGAAAAATGAGGAAAATTATAATCATCGGGGGATATTATGAGATTATTAAATTACTTAAGATACGAAGACGAAATAGATTTCTAAATACGGCTCCTGTAAAGCTAAAAACGAGAAAATCTTACTAAATCGGGTAAACGTAAAATTAATAACTTTGCTTAAAAATGAAAATAGAAATAAGTTCGGAGTAAATAGTGACCTTAAATACGGAATGTTACATCCTCCCCTCCTTAAGGGAGCGCCGTCCCGGTGCTCGATTATCGCTACGTCCTCGCTTCTTACTCGGAAATAGATGCGGATACTTCTTCATGAAAAAGTCTTCTCTTTCCCATGTAAATTCTGGACCTCTCCGTGAGTTCCAACGAACCTTAACAATAGGAATCCTGCTCTGCTTCAACTGCTTTACTTCACGGTCCATAATTTCCACGGGTTCTTCGATGAAGTGCAATTTATCATCCAGTTGGATTTCTTCAAGTGGAATCACCAAGTTCTCGTCCGCGAGGCACTTCTTGAGATTAGAAACATGAAACGTATTATGAATGCCACAAAGTTTTTCCGGTAACTCTAATCGATAGGCCACAGGACCAATTCTTTCAATAATCTTGAACGGTCCCACATAACGTGGACTCAACTTTCCCCGTTTACCAAAACGAATTACGCCCTTCCAAGGCGAAACCTTGAGCATAACCATATCACCCACATTAAACTCCATCGGCTTTCTTCTTACATCAGCATAACTCTTTTGTCGGCTTCTTGCGGTGAGCAAACGGTTCTTAATTTGAATGATCTTTTCCGTGGTCTCACGGATTAACTCGGGCCCAGTTAGTTGGCTGTCCCCAACTTCGCTCCAACAAACGGGCGATCTGCACTTTCTCCCAATAGACAAAGGATTCGAGGAAGAGTTACACTATTACGCATCCTATTCTGCCATGGCTATAAGAGTCTAAGTGAGACATTATTTTCTTTCCTAAGGATTTTCGATCAAGAAAGTTTTAGTCTTTAATCGTGGTAAAAATCCTTTGTGAAAATGTCTGCCAACTGATATTATGTTCTGCTCCTAATGTACATCTCAACCAACCCCCATTCTCTTTACTTGCTCTGTGATAGTGAATCATGCGTCAATATGCTTTGATCATGAATATTGGACATTGTTGCAGCATAGAGCAATGGCACTCTTATTATCACAGTACAGGGGTATCTTGTTAAAAACAAGGCCATAGTCCGTAAGTTGTGATCGCATTCAGAGAATTTGAGCACAACATCTGGATAGGGCAATGTATTCTGCTTTTGTACTTGATATGGTTGTGCTCTTCTATTTCTTTGACGACCAACTCACTAATCTTTCACCCAATAGTTGCATGCTTCCAAATGTACTTTTTCTTGTGTCTTGGCAAAAACCAGCATGATCACATCTGCAAAAGCTGGGTTTGTGCAATACTATGAATACTATTTAAATACCACCAACCCATAGTAATGGCTCCCTGTTTAGGTTTTTAAAGATTTTTAAAAACTGAAGGTGCCTTTTGGGTTGGCTTTAGCCTGATATCGGTCTACTCATGCAACTCTCTTAACTACATGGTCTGGTCTAATGGATGGAGATTACATTAGAGTGCAATCTTCTATTGATATCGTGTAGGATCAACTGCTTTCCCTTTCTGGTTCTTTAATCAGTGTGGATTTTCTCTACCATATCTGAGTATCACCTTGTTTATGTTTTCATTAATAATACTTTTTGAGTGATTCAAGAGCAATATTTGATTGGTTTTTAAGAAATGACTCTGAGGACCTCTAGAGATTTTGTTCAGTCTGGAAAGAAATGATAAATTTTCCCATCATCGACATCTTGAATTTTGAGCACATCACATCAGAAATGATTCACAAAGATCAGGAGCAGTGGGAAGCACAAATTATAATATCATCAACGTAAATTTGCACCAATAATATGTCCGTGCCTTCTCGCCTGATAAATAACGTAGGATCGACAGTGCCTTTGGAGAACTTATGAGATAGTAGAAATGACAAGAGCAAATCATACCAAGCCCTTGGAGCTTGTTTCTAACCCAAAATAAAAGAGCTTTTATTCACAACTTATTCACCATGATTTAGATTCTCCCACATCTATCAAAAAACCGTCCATTTGTATTACGTTAGTACTTCTTCACGTATTATGCCATTTAAGAAAGTTGTCTTGTACATCCATTTGTATACGACATGTTCATATGGCGCAATGTAATGAAGATGCAGTACGGCTTCAAGTATAAGCAACTGGAGCAAAATTATTCTCAAAGTCTATGCTTCTTCTTGATGATATCCCCTTTGCCAAACTAATCGTGCCTTGTTTTTCAATTCACCTCCCATTCATCAATTCAACCTGAAATATCCATTTCAGGGTTATAATCATCACCGTTTAGGGTGATGCTGGTTTACTTGTTCACCCAAACTTCCAGTCGTTAAAAACTCATGTAGTTCTTCTTGCATGGCTTTAATCCATCATGATTCCTCCAATGCATCTTTATAAGACTTTGTTCGTCGAAAAGAGAGGGAAAGCATCAAAATAACATAACAGGGCCTTATCTTGTAGTTGATTTCTTGTGGATACTTGTCTAGAAGGGTTCTGATAACATTAGATTCACCCTTAGAACACAAGATCCGGAGGTATGGTAAAATGAAAGAGATGATTAGCCATTAAAATAGAGAGAAAAGGAAAAGATGGGAAGTTGTATGTATGCTAGAGAGGGAAAAAGAGAAATAACCACACACACACACTTTTACATGTGTGAACTTATTCCAATATATGGAAGTATGGAGGGGGCTTATTTATTATTCCCGGGCTTGTACTAGCTTATCTAACACGACACGACCTATAAATGTTTAAATGTAATTATGGAATTATTAGTCACCATTATTTTAGGGATACACAATCTTCCCCCAATATGTGGACGTACGAAATACTTACAATGTTCCTATCCACGGTAAAAATACAACACAAATAAGTCTTCCCAAGAGCTTCCAAAGATGAAGGATGTCTTCTGGGTACTGCTTGTCTTGGAAACTTGTACTACCCAGCTTGGATTTTCTGTGTCTTTCTACTTGCTACAGGAACCATTTGTAGTATGTCATGAGTTGGATTAACTTCCCCCAATTTAATGCAGCAGTCTGAAAAGCTTTTATTCATAGACGCCTTTTAGCAAAGTTTTTTGAATCAGCTTCCACCCAAACCAACATCCCTACCTTAAGAAAGAATTCGAAACATATTATGTAGCTTAATACAATCCTTCTACGTGTATCAATAGTGCATAACGGAAATTTTGTTGAAGTCTAAACACATGCACGGAACCACTGCTTCTTGTCATTAGGGCTTGGTGAATATTTGTTTGGGGGTGCATGCGAGAAATAAGCTAATGTTTCTTCTCACGTTTTTGCCGAATATTCCAAATCCATTCTAAGTGAAGTAGTATCATACTTCCCCCTGGATGGCAAGTGACATTGGTAACATCAAAGTCTATTAAGGTCTCGATGTACACATTTTCCCCCATGATGGTTTGCGAACTCTCGGATACATTCATTGTGTGTACGTCTATATACATCGAGTAGTTTTGTCATATGCCACAAATCTTGTTATACAAGAGAATCTTTACCCTCTTGACTTCACAAACCGTTGAGGAGTTTGAAGCAAAGAAGAATCAAGAAAACTTGGTAAATCAAGGTCTTGTGAATGATTGTCATCGAAGAACTTTGAGGATTTTGCTTAGATGTGAAGTCATCTTTGTCTTGGAATAGCACAAAATTACCCGTGGGAAAGTGCCTGAGTACATCTCAACTTTATACTCTTGGCTAACCTTACCAATCTCGTCTTCTGAGGCTATTGTCGTGATACTTGGTGAAGCTTACTCCGATATTCACTAAAACTTGATCTAAAGTAATATCCCCAAAATTTGTTACTTAAGCTTCCTCGATTTGAATTGATGAACGGTGCAGGAAAAGAATGCTTTAAGTACACTATTACTCCATCAAAAGTATAAGAAGTACAACACATCTTGAAATTATCCTAAACATCGACATCTGCGTGTGGACAACTGAAGCACTACAACGTAACTACTTTAAGTGTAGTTATCCAGGTCTTCATTCCATACCACCCCTTGACTTCTGGAAACTAATAAACCAAGTCTTAATTCACAACTGTATTTACGTTCAAGGCAAGTCATTAATGTAAAAAATAGAAGAAGGATCTCGAGATGAAATAAGTAGACGCTTCGTGGTGGAAATCACCTTTAATCGGTAAAAATAATGGGATTACCAAATCAACTCGTATCACATGTCTCGTAATCCGAATCTCTAGCCGTTTTGTCATTTAAGTGAATCTTTTAGGATCGTTTTGGAATTAAGTGTTGTTGTTTATGTGGTGTGTTGTTTTGGTCTGTTTGTGTCTTTTGAAGTCTCGATTCTTGATTGTGGTGTTTGTTTGTTGTTCTTGTTTTCATTATAATATTCCCAAATTTGGTCATATGCCCAAAGTCGGTGATATGACCAAAGTCGGTCACATGCCCAAAATTATTTTTTTCGGGAAATTAGGTACTAAAACTATTGGTTTTCTGTTGTGGAAACCGCTCCTATGGCAAACTGCCACCTTTTGGAAATCCCGCCCCAATATTACACCAAAACCCGCCTGGCAATTTTTTGGGTAAACCGCAGACTGTTTTGAAATAACCAAACCGCCGCCTAATTTTAGCATAACAGTCGCTACTTTTTGAGTGATTCAAGAGCATATTTTGATTGGTTTAAAAAATGCCTCTGAGACTCTAAGAGATTTGTAGTCCTAGAAAGAATGATAATTTTCCCATCATCGACATCTTGAATTTTGAGCACATCACATCAGAAAATGATTCACAAAGATCAGGAGCAGTGGAAGCAAATATAATATCATCAACGTAAATTTGCACCAATAATATGTCCGTGCCTTCTCGCCTGATAAATAATGTAGGATCGACAGTGCCTTTGGAGAACTTATGAGATAGTAGAAATGACAAGAGCAAATCATACCAAGCCCTTGGAGCTTGTTTCAACCCAAAAAGAGCTTTATTCAACTTATACACATGATTTAGATTCTCCCCATCTACAAACCCGTCCAGTTGAATTACGTAGACTTCTTCACGTATTATGCCATTTAAGAAAGTTGTCTTGACATCCATTTGATATACGACCATGTTCATATGTGCAGCAAATGTAATGAAGATGCGTACAGCCTTAAGTCTAGCAACTGGAGCAAAATATTCCTCAAAGTCTATGCCTTCTTCTTGATGATATCCCCTTGCAACTAATCGTGCCTTGTTTTTCAATACACCTCCCAATTCATCTAATTCAACCTTAAATATCCATTTCAGGGTTATAATCATCACACGTTTCGGGTGAGGTACTAGTTCCCAAACTTCCAGTCGTTCAAACTCATGTAGTTCTTCTTGCATGGCTTTAATCCATCATGATTACTCCTATGCTTTTTTATAAGTCTTTGGTTCGACGAAAGAGAGGAAAGCATCAAAAAACATAACAGGGCCTCATCTTGTAGTTGATTTCTTGTGGATACTTGTCTAGAAGGGTTCTGATAACATTAGATTCACCCTTAGAACACAAGATCCGGAGGTATGGTAAAATGAAAGAGATGATTAGCCATTAAAATAGAGAGAAAAGGAAAAGATGGGAAGTTGTATGTGTGCTAGAGAGAAAAGAGAAAAACACACACACACACTTTTACAAGTGTGAACTTCTACCCCTCTATGGAAGTATGGAGGGGGTATTTATAGTCCCGGGCTTGACTAGCTAAACTAACCCGACACGACTATAAATGATAAATGTAATTCCGGATTAGTCACCATATTTTAGGGCTAACAATCTTCCCCCAATATGTGGACATACGGAATTACTTACAATGTTCCTATCAGGTACAAATACAACACAAATAAAGTCTTCCAAAGCGCTTCCAAAGCTGAAGATGTCTTCTGGGTACTCCTTGTCTTGAAACTTGTACTCCAGCTTGGATCTTCTGTGTCTTTACTTGTACAGGAACCATTGTAGTATGCATGAGTTGGATTAACTTCCCCCCAACTCATGCAGCATGTCTTGAAAAGCTTTCTTCATAGACTCCTTTTAGCAAAGTTTTTGAATCAGCTTCCCCCCAAACCAACATCCCTACCTTAAGCAGATTCTGAAACATTAATGTAGCTTAAACAATCTTCTACTTGTCATCAAAGTGCATAACGGAATTTTGTAGAAGTCAAACCACATGCACGACCACTGCTTCTTGTCATTAGGGCTTGGTGAATATTTGTTCGGGGGTGCATGCGAGAAATCAGCAACTGTTCTTCTCACGTTTGCAGAATACTTCACAAACCATTCTAAGTGAAGTAGTATACACTACTTCCCCCTGGAAGTTGACATGGTAACATCAAAGTCAATTAAGTCCCGAATGTACACATTTTCCCCCATGATGGTTGCGAACTCTCGGAAGCATCATTGTCGTGTACGTCTATATACTCGAGAAGTTCTTGTCATAAGCACAAATCTTGATATACAAAAGAATCATTACCCTCTTGACTTCACAAACCGTAGAGGAGTTGAAGCAAGAATCAAGAACACTTGGTATAATCAAGGTCTTGTGAATGAATGTCATCGAAGAACTTTGAAGATTTTGCTTAGACTGTGAAGTATCTTTGTCTTGGAATAGCACAAAAATACCCGTGAGAAGTGCTGATTACATCTCAACCTTTAAACTCTCTGGCTAACTTACCAACCTCGTATTCTGTCGGCTATTGTAGTGATCACTTGGTGAAGTAAACCCGATATTCCAAACTTGAAACTAAAGTAAAATCCCCCAAATTTGTTACTTAAGCTTCCACGATTATTGATTGAAGAACGGTGCAGAAAAGAATCTTTAAGTACCCTATACTCCATCAAAAGTATAAGAAGTACAACACCTCTTGAAATTATCCACATCGACATCTGCGTGTGACACTGAGCACTACAACGTAACTACTTTAAGTGATAGTTATCCAGGTCTTCATCCAACCACCCCTTAACTTCTGGAAACTAGATAAACCAAGTCTTAATCACAACTGTATACGTTCAAGCAAGTCATTAATCGATAGAAAATAGAAGAAGGTCTCGATGATGAAATAAGTAGACGCCTTCGTGAAATCCAACTTTAATCGTAAATAAGGGATACCAAATCAACTCCGTAATCACATGTCATCGTAATCCGAATCTCTAGCCGTTTTGTCATTTAAGTGAATCTTTTCAGGATCGTTTTGGGATTAAGTGTTGTTGTTTGTGTGGTGTGTTGTTATGGTTGATTGTGTCTTATGAGTCTCGATTCTTGATTGTGGTGTTTGTTTGTTGTTCTTGTTTTCATTATAATATTCCCAAATTTGGTCATATGCCCAAAGTCGGTGATATGACCAAAGTCGGTCACATGCCCAAAATTATTTTTTTCGGGAAATTAGGTACTCAAAACTAAGGTTTTCTGTGTGGCAAACCGCCTCCTATGGCAAACTGCCACCTATGGAAAACCGCCCCCAATATTACACCAAACCGCCGGCAATTATAGGGCAAACCGCTGCCTGTTTTGAATAACCAAACCGCCGCCTAATTCTTAGCAAACCGTCGCGATTAATTAATTCAAACCGCTGCCCCTTTTTTCCACAAACCGCCGCCTCTATAAAATAAGCAACCCGCCGTGACTAAACCAAACCGTCGCGAGACTTTTAACCAAACCGCCGTGTAAAAGAGCAAACCGCCGCCAATTTTTTTATTATTTAAATCAAACCGCCGTTTAATTTGGCAAACCGCTACTGTTTTATATTAAAATAATCAAACCGCCGTGTAGTCCTATGATCAAACCGCCGGCTTTAGGCAAACCGCCATATACTGAAGTCTCTTCCTTAACGTACACTGCCCAATTTGAAGGATTGAAAACTCATCCTGATTATCCCTTTCTCTGTTTGTACTTGAGCTGAAACATCATTTAGTCTCACCCTTTGCCTTGACATTCTCCAATAATATTCCTGACCTCTTGAATACATTCACTTTCTTACTTGGAATCCATAGGCACAAAATCTTGTAATGCTATCCCAAAACGATATACACTATTTCTTCTAACTATCAAAAGTCCAATCCCTGTGATCTATTGTCCTTCATCCAGCATTACTTACTAATCAGTATGTGTAAAATTTTCTTCTTCAGATTTTTGAAGTCACCTTTGTTGCCGAGCTTGGTATATCTGATTCCAGCACATCTTTCTGTAGTTAATGATTATGAGATTAACACGGTCCTCTCTCAATTGTCAATCATTTTTTAGCTTCCTCATATTCTGCCATATGGTTTGTTAATCACACATACTCCTGTCAAGCTCATAATCATTTGTCTAAAGTATCTTCTCATCATGTAATCAGAAATCTCAGCATCTATTTTCAATTCTTGTTCTTATGCATTGATCTTCAGAACAGATTCATCTTGTAATTCACTCGCCAATTGTAAACACATGTTGTTCCTTAAACTAAACTTTAGCAGGCTTCTCTGGTTCAGTCATAAACACCTTCTATTTCCTCGTCTACTTCCCCACAGATGAAAACTAATAGAATAGGATATGTAGATCTGATGACGACCCCTCTTGAAGCTCTGTCTTTCTAGTAAAAGATTGTGTATCTCAGGCATTGTAAGACCCTTCAGCTGTGGGATCTTTCCACACTAGTAAGTGACAAATAGCAGGTGAAACGATTTAAACTAACAAGGGGCACTTGTAGACTAGCACTGTTAAAAACTTCCTTCAAACCACCACTGTCTAGTATATTTGCAGCTCCTATAAACTCAAAACATTTGCTAGAACGTCCTGTACACTCACTCCCTTAGTCAGGTACTCCATGGCTACTATCTAATCTCACATCACCTTTAAACACATTAACCTCCCCTTGATCTATTCCTCCCCTGTTTGGAGCATCCTCTTGAACACCTTCTCTTGGCTTTTGAGCATCCTCCAAAGTCTGAATCTTGGCCTTCAATTACTTGATTTCAAGTGATCATACTCTGGTGATATTTTCACCATATTAAGTTTGATGAGCCTTTGCATAGTGGTACAAAAATCCAACAATTCCTTAAGTTGTTTGTATTCAGACCTACCCTCATCACCACCAAGAAAATGAAACCTTGGTAAATGAATCCTGGGCATGGCATAGTGTCCATAGGTATTTTTTCCCTGTGCCTGCCCCTGCATCTAAGCTAGTTGCAGAATGGAAAGCTCTCCATAGTTTCACCCATGTGGGAGGTACAGTCTCATCTGCAACAGTGAAAGGGCTTTAGACTGAGAAATCCGTATAGCCCTTTTGTCATTCTCCTAGGTGTGGGAGTGTGAGATAAATATTTGTTTGTGGAGGTAGAGATTGCATGTGGAGATAGTTTAAAAAAAAAGAAAAAAAAAAAAAAAAATAAAAAAAAAAAAACAAAAAAAAAAAAAAAATAAAAAGAGCTTCGGAAGAGTGAAATGTATGTTCATGAGGTGTAGATGTATGAGTTGGATAGGTGTAGAAACATGCTGAGTTTGAGGGAGTGTGATGAGTCTCAAGTTGTTTTCCTGAGCCTACACCCTTCTGAACCATCATGGTATCAAACAATTGAACAGTCCTCCCAGAAAAACCAGGAGTTGTTTTTTTTGTTGACTCTTAAGTTGTAAAACCTTTGAGTTTGAAAAGGAACAAAGTAAATGACAGTAATGTTTAATAGTACAAAATGGACTCATTGATCAAAAGTTTATAATAAACATAGGGTAACAATAGTAAAAATTTCCCCATCCTATTGACATACCTCATCATACCATCAAAAAACATCTTAAAAAAGTGTAAGTTCTTTTGAGCGAAGACAAACAAAGTCATAGCCAAATATAACTACTAAAACTCATTAAAACTAGTCATTTGACTCAAACACTGCAATAAAGTACTGAAATCAAAACTTCACTGACATGAAAATAACATTTTGAAAAGAAATCTTTGATTTGCAAAAAAATGTAACCAATCAAGTGAAAGGTTTTCAAAAATTTCATTGTCAGGCAAAGTACTAATCCCTTCCTCATCATTTAGTTTGAGATGCCTCCTAATTGATGATTCAGAGATAGTCCTTTGCTTGCCATTGATTTTAGCAAGAATATTAGTTTCTCCATCCGCTTTTCAATCCTAAGCAGTGACCAGTAACTGTCATGTTTGAACATAAAAATAATGGGACGTAACGTCCAAAAGCATACCTGATGTGAGAAGCTTGAAGGAAGTCCACTATCTGATGGAAATCAGTGTTATGCTCTGTGTTCTCCAAAATTGCCACCAATGTAGTGCAATCACAAAAAAGCAAGATTTATTCATGGATAGATGTTTTTCCTGTGTTAACGTAATCATTAGAGGTGTTGGTACTATGGGCGACTTGAATTGAGATTATATAGGCACTTAAAAGGATTATGATAGAGTTGAAACAAGATAATCGAGATTTATGATTAGAAAATCTTAGAATAATATAACATCTTTTAAAACTCATAATAATAAGTATATGTAATTAGGATATCAGCCTAAAAAAAATCTCAACGATATTTAATAATTGCACAAACTTTTGAGCCCAACAGTGCCAACGGCTATATTGTCAGTGGAAAAAAAAATCAAACAATGGGAACTAAGTCTAGCAGTGGGAACTTTGAGTCTAACATTGGGAAATATTCTAAAGGGAGTCAACTTAACTTCAATAATCAAAGTAAGCCTACCATATCCAATACAAACACACTTTCACAAGTGCAATAGAGACATGCATGAATTCAATGAGTCCCCTTTGATCACTGCTTTTGGCCCATGAAGAAAATTGATACACACATTACCACTGTATCCCATTTTAACCTTTTAATAATTTCCCTGATGCACCACCACACCACTTCCATTTCTAGTCAATGTTCTTGGCGCATTACAAGTCCTTTTCTCCAATAATAACACACCCAAATGCCAACAGCACACTCATGCTCACTAAGAACGCATAGAGAGACAAAGGAGCAACTCTTGTGACCAAATTTAGTATAACCCATAATTAGGTCTCATACTACAGTGCTCAAAAGTTAAAAAAACTTAAGGCAAGTATGTTTAACCTACTTACCAGTGGTTCAGTCTATGACTGACCAAGAGTATTCAATGAGATTACCCTAATCCTAGAGGTTCCTTAACCCCAACCCAAGAGAAATATGATCTTACAGATAAACAACTTAAGAGGTATACCACCCTTAACTCCATTGAATATAGCCAAGGGATCTTTTCATGACTTTCTCATTCTATGCAATTGTTTAGTCCAAAAACAAGAAAAAACATCAACAGTGGAAATTGTACCCCAAACAGTGGGAACATTTACACTTACAGTGGAGAAAATGACAAACATTTGCATTTTACTATTAGCAGATATAAACACTTATTGATCATAAAAGCAGTGCAAATCCTTACATAACACTTTACAAAAATCATGAGATAGACAGAATAGTGGTACAAGCCTTCCAATACTTACAACTAATTACTCGGAATCTCCCCACATCAAAGTCTTTTGTTAAAAGGTCAACTAACATAACATCTTATGAATACAGATGCCCACAAATATTATTTCTTTTCAAAAGCAGTCTCTATAAATGATGCCTTATCCAAAATGTTTTTAGTATCTAGATTGAAAGACAGATTTTTGACGTATACAAATTTCACCTGTTTATTATCAATATATATAATAGAGTTCATGAAATATACCCATAGTCTAGAAGCTTGATTTGTATCCAAGAACATGCCTACATCCACTTGCAATCTGCAACATACACTGCCTCAGTATGTTGGAAGTGGCCACAATGGTGCTCTTCTTACATGCCAAGAGATTTAACCTCTTCCCAAAAAACTGACATCCTCCAGTGTTGGTCTTCCTAAATTGGACTAGCACCACCATAATCACCTGTCTGAATATGCCACTAAGAACAAAGAGAGACACCATTAGGATACCAAAGTCCTAACTAGGATGTCCTTAAATTAGGGTACCTAAAGATTCACATAACTGGCATGAATATGGCAAACTATGGGTGTCACTTGAATGTCTAGCACATGCAACAAACAGCAAACATAATATATGGCTTAGTTTTTCTGTGAGATACATTAAAGAGTCCAATCATGGATCATAACAAATAAAATCCACATCTACAGTTTCGTCTTCTCCCCAAGGATTCTCTCTATCCATGGGAGTGTTTGCTGACCTGAGGTCTGAGAACCCAAACTTTTTTAGAATATCACCAACATACTACTCTTTAGAGTAGAATAATCTCTTCTTTTTGTACACTTGCAGACCTAGGAAGGAAACTGATTTTCACCCATATACCTGCCATTTTTGAAATTGTCATCATGAGAGCCTCAAATTCTCGTGCACAGCTTTGGATAGAATGACCTAAATATAATGTCCAACCACATACACTAATACTAGCAAAAACTCCTCCTTTGTGCTTCCAGAAAAACAAGTCAGATCTATATACCTCTTTGAAAGCCATTATCCATCAAATACTTGGACATAGTACATACTAGGCTCTAGGTGCTTGGTGAAGTCCATACATAGCCTTGACCACCTTATAGACTTTGTGTGGAAACTAAGGATCTTGAAAACCAAAGGCTGCATCACATACACTTCTTCATCAATAGTGCCATATAGGAATGCACTTTAAACATCATCCATTAGATATACTGTAAAACCCATATAGAAGCATTAGCTAAAAATAACCTTAATAGCACAAACCTTGCAACAGGTGCAAAACTTCTTACATAATCAAAACCCCTCCTGGTATGTCTTAGCCACCAGTCTTACCTTTGATTCTTATGACTATTCCCTTTCATCTTCTTGTTTTAAGAACACCATTTTATTCCCAATAGGTCTCACCCATTTGGACAGTCAACCAAACCCAACTTCTAAAAAAAAAACTGAAACTGTAGGAGCTCCTCTTGCATAACTTCTTACCCGCTTGAAACTTTTGAGAATCTTCGGAGAACTTTTTTGGGTTCATCTTGATAATAGACAAGGCTCGAAAGATAGACATAACTGTAGGAGACAGGAATTAATTTCCTTTTGATGAATTGTGGCTAGAAAGCTTTGTTCATCAACATTCTTAGACTTATGTCTGGTTAAAACTAGAGTATCAACAGGACCAATTATCTGATTCTTTGGATGATCTTTATGGATCCTGAGAGTGGGGGTTGGACTACCTGAATGTATTCTCCCATAATGCTTAGAACGATCTACCACTTCATTCAGTCTAGTTGCATGAGTTGAATCTCTAAAGAAATCTTCCACTCTGTTCTCAGATGAAACAACATTGGATATAGATGGTGGTTGTGAGTATCTCAATCCTCCCCTAGATTTGATAACAGATGGAACATGTGTACTAACAATGGGAACTGTAGTTTCCACTGTTGGTGATGAAGGAGGCTCATATGGATCAATGATGAAATATTTTTTCACTAGCATGGAAACATGTGTACTACCAAGATACGAACACAACAGTTTCCACTTTTGGGGTTGAAGTGAGCTAGATGATGGTGGGGGGGTTTCTACTTTGACTACAGTGGAAAAGAGATTCTAATCTTTCAGGAACTTCCTTCATTTACTTCATGTTTAACTGTTCATAACATCTTTTCAGCGAATGAACCGTCATTTTGTTCTTTTGAGGTGAATCAAATAAGTGAATTCCACACTTTCTTGCATCCCCCACCCCCGCCCTCACCCCACCCCCCCCTCACCGCATCATTTTTAGATTATCATATTGAGCCTCCATGAAACCAATTATGGAAAGCTATGAATCTTAAGGAGATCCTTTATCCTTCTTCAGCTTGCCTTTACATCATCATTGTACCTAAAATGTTAGAAGAATATGTTCCTGCACCAACAACTGCATATAATTCATAGACTTGATTAGGGATTCAATACAAACAACCAGTTTGGACCACCAGCTGATTATCATGACATACTTCTAGGAAAATTATATTGAATGTTTTCCACAATGAGTTTTGGTTCTCTTGTTGCTACACCAGAAGCTTTACTAAGTTAGGGAGTATCCTACAAAGAAACCTTCATCTCCCTTAGCATCAAAACTTGCCTACGTGATCCGAGGTATTATATAATCATGACATGACACCAAATGGTCTTTAAAGACCCTATAGCAGGGGCTCTTCCATTAAAAAGTTCATAAGGAGTCTTATTGAGTGGCTTAGTTACTAACACTTTGTTTTGGACATAGCAAGCAATGTTAACTGCTTCAGCCTAAAAGGTAACAGGAAGTTTAGCATCAACCAACATGGTCCTTGCAGCTTCCTATTAGAAGTTCTATTTCTTCTTTCAGCAACTCCATTCTGCTGAGGGGTTCTTGCATTACTAAACCCTCTCTTAATACCTTTCCTAGAACAGAAATCATCAATTTCTTTGTTCCTAAACTCACCCCCATTATCACATCTGATAATTTTAACCTTAAGGTCTTTTAGATTTTCTATTTCTGTTATGAAGTTTTCTAAGGATCTCAATCTGTATTCATCCTTAAGTTTTATAGAAAGAAAGTCCAAGTAAACCTAGTAAAAATCTTGCAGTGCAACTAAGCAATACCACTTAAATGTTCCAGACAACAAATAGAGGTCGGTCCAAACAAATCCATATGACAAATGTGAAGGGGCTTATAAGTTGAATTCACTAACTTTGACTTACATGAAAGCCTTATTGTTTGAATTCCTTATCAAGCAATCACACATGAATGTCATTATATCAAATATTTTTAGAAGGCAACCTGATAACTAGTATTATTGCCTAACCCGAATTTATTCATTGTTTTAAAATTTAAATACCTAATCATCTATGCCAAACTTGCCTATCATTTTACAGAGGCACTTAGCAACTCAAGCCAGTTAATTTTATAGATGGGCCAATGTCTTTTAAGTACAACATCATACAGATTTCTGCAGTCTAGTGTTCTAAGCAACACATGCTATCATCCTCAAGCTTAAAATCATCAACCCAAAACAATGCACACAGAATCGTGAAAATGACACAATTTTTTGTTAATCAAGCAGATTTAAGAAAGACTAAACAGATTGAATTTAAGTCTATTCTAACAAAATGCACATTTTGCAAATTCAAGTATTACCAGTCTTTAATTTTCCTAATCCAGTAATCTATCCACCTCCATATCAAATGACACATACCTCCATTCAAAATGCTCATAATCAATATGATAAGATAAGTTGCCAGTCATTTGCCTCGAGCAACCACTTCCAAAAATACCCTTATCATCAATATTATCTAGTGGTTTGCCCTGCACAAATAAAAAAGAGAATTAGTTCCTCTTTGGGACCCCAAGCCATTACTGACTTTGATCTGCCTTGTTGTAACTAAGTATTGATATATCATGAATGTCCACTGATACACCATTAACATTTGAACTTCCCCATGATATTTGCTTAGATTTCCAAATCCTAACGAGCTGCGGCTTACAACTGTTTCCCTTGGATACCCTTGGCAGCACAACTGTTGCCTTAGCAGGTGGGAACATTTAGCCAATAGGGGATTTTTATAGGTTCTAACAGTTGGTGAACCCAATTTTATGTCTTTAGGCTACTGCTTTTCTTTCAAATGGCTTTTTACAATTGAATGTTGTATTGATTTAACAAAAGTATATCATTTTTGGTTGGAGCTACATTCAAAGATGTTCTGGCAGAGAAAAAGATCTTTTTGGACAATGGTTTTTGTGCCAGATTTAAGCAAAATAGCTTGGATCAAGTTTCCCTTGGGAATAATTAACCCTTGACCAGTTTCCCTTTAGTTACCCACTATATATTTAATTACAGTAAAACCTCAAAAGCACAAAGCTACCACATTATAACATGCTTTATTTTGCATCACAAGTCTTTTCCTAGGTGGTTGGAATTTTAAATTGTTCCAAATCCCACATGTTCCCTCAAGGTTGATCTTTATCCCTGATTAAGGTAGACTTGATAGACTCAATAGGTGTGGATTCACTATCACTTTCATCCTCAGAATCCCAGTCCCGCAATTATTGTAGGACCAAAATGTTAGACCTAACATTAGAGCTTTGTAGTGATGTTCTATAAAACTCAGCAAATATAGCAGTGGTTTCCTAGCTTTTCAAATTAATTGATTTTAATGACATTAGTACAACCAGACTCTTCACAAAGTAATTATGGGCTTATGACACATCATTACTAATGCTCCTCCAAGTCACAACAGTCAAGTTTTTAATTTCTAACTAGTATCACATCTACATCATTATTATAACAACGCCACAAGAGTGGGCCTAGTATAAGTCATGACAGTGTTATCAGCAAATTCATGTAAACCGAGTCCAAGACAAATCAGGCAAGGAGAGAATAACTTGTGCAGGAGGGGATGGGGACAGCCTAAATCTCACAAAAACCACACCCTTCATGTCCTTTTAACCTGATTTTTGAACTTTCTAACATTTGAACTAAGTCTTTAGATGATTTTACAAACATTTCTACTAGAATCAATCCATCTCTCTCTTCTTTGACTTTTCAAGCTCATTAGGTAAGTTAACTCAATTTTATAATCCTTAAGTTCTAAATCTCTTTCTAAGACTCTTATCTTTTTACAGAATTTAGATTCATTTATTTTAAAACTCACTAACCAATCTTTCAACTGTGATAAGCCTTTTTATAATATACACAAAACTGATTCACAATCAAAAAGTACTTCTCTAAGCTTACAAATTTTTAGTAGTGGGGGTTTCTATGTTCTTCTACAAGATTTAGAACAAAATGAATCATCATATACCTCATTGTCTGAGCTTGAACTAGACATTGCCATCAAAGCAAATTCTGTTGGTACAACCTCTTCTGCTACAAGTGCTTGATTCTCTGAAGCTTCATTTTCTTATAAGGCCATAAGAGCCCCCCCCACCCTTTCCAGTCCCAACCAATGCCATTAATGGCCATCATTGCCTTGGTATACTCTTCAACTTTGGGCTCCTTCTTAGTAGCTCTCTCTTCAACTTCTTTACCCTTACTCCTATGTGCTCTGCACTCTCATCAAAATGCCCTAATTTTTGCAATTTAAGCTTACCCCCACTTTAGATTTATCAACCCAGCTGACATCATACCCCTTGAAAGGTAATCTTCTTACCAGTCTTCTTCCAGAACCTAACAGCCCTCATACTTGCAAAGGCCCAATTCCAATTGCTTTTCCATCTCTCAATTCATCCATCAACGATCTGAGAAAGGTCCTCATATTAAATTTTGAGAACCACATTGCTGAAAGCTATTATGCACAGATAGAAATCATGGCGTAAAGGTACATTGACAACTTCAGTGCAAGCATGGTAACTTGACCACTAGCAGTGGAAAACTTTGATCATTGGGAACTTCCACCTTTTATCCACTGTGGTATTTGAGATAAGAAACAAAGCCAGTATTTGAGGAACTTGATCCGACATCTTCTTCTGGACCTCTGATTCAAAGACCTTGAGGATGATTATACAAATCAACCAAACACAATGTGTCTAGGTCATTTCCTGTTTCTCCAAACAATCTAAGCATAAGCCATATCTGGTGAAAGTCTGTCAAAAACTTCTGTGTTTCAGATCTTCTTGTTCAACGGAACATCTAATAACTCAAGTTGACTCACAATAGCAGCAAACAATTAAAAGTTTGCTCTAGAGACTCTGATTCCTCAGCTTTGTAAGTTCCATATTGTTGCTTAACATAATCTTCTTTTGGTCATTTTGGTGGCTTCATTCCACCAAAGAGTCCTTATATTGCTTCCCATAATTCCCTTGGCTGTTTCAAACGTTGCAGAATCTCAACTTATGTACATACAGGGAGAGCCAGCAGCATAGAAGATCGTAGCCTTGACATCTTTTCTTCACTTTTGCATGTCTTCATGATACAGCCACAAGTCCTACCCATACTCCATTAATGATAGGATAAGCCTTTCACCAGATACACTTTTATCTTGTGCAGGAGCTCTATATGAGTCACCAAACTCTATGACAGTCGCCAAGAGCAAAATGTTACATGCTGTAGGTATTGGTTTGTATATCCTAAACATCATGTTCTAATTATTACCAGTGTCAAGGATTGAAGTTTGTGAAAATTGGTATTGGATGTAAACATAGGGATCCATTTCTCTGTTTGTTGTTTGAGAAGTTAGAATTTTTATGCCTTCTTAAATCAAAGTCTACTCAACAAGCTTTGATACCACAAGTTGAGGTCCCAACCTAGATCTAATGCCTAGTTTATAAGGTTATTAAAACCATTGGAAATCACAAGAAAATAAGTTGAGAAACTTTTTGAAGTTTTTTCACCAAGGCTATGCGAACCTACCTTTAGTGTTTAAGAAAAAATCAATGTAATGTAATGAACAGTGAATAACCAACAAGGCTATAATATTAATGATTGAATAATACGAGTACTCAAAAGTACTAGGGTTACAAAACCCTTAAAGCTATGAGAGCATATGTGAAAGATGTTGTGTAGATGATATTTGTATATATCAACTCTAACCTAAGACTCCTTTTATAGCACAAGGAGCCTGTACAATTAATTAAGACCTAACTAGATCTCCTAAATCACAGTATAATCAGAGAACATTCTATATATAACAAAAACGCGAATTTGACTATGAGTAGATCTACTCATGCAGCAGTGAAGTCTTCAAGCAGTGAAACAGCATTGGGAAATATACTAACATTGGGAACAATAAACTAACATTGGGTAATCCTTAGACATTTTATTCCCAACACTCCTTAAAGTGTTCGATTACTCTCAACATTAAACTCTCTGGCTAACTTACAAACACGATTCTGTATGCTATGTCGTGCTCACTTATGGTAGAAGTAAACCCGATATACCAAACAAGAAACTGAGAACAATCCCCCAAATTTGTTACTTAATACTTTGTACTGTGATGATTGCAAGAAACTGCGCAGAAAAAAACTCTAATAACCACAATACCCAACATCAAAAGTATAAGAAGTACAACACCTCTTGAAATCACCCCATCTCTATTTTCTAGTTTGATTCGTGTGACACTGAGTACTACAACGTAACTCCTTTAAGTGATAGTTATCCAGATCTTCAACCAACCCACCACCAATGACATCTGAAACAAAGATAATCCAATCTTAATCAAAACTGTATACGTTCCAAGCAAGTCCCTCAATCGATAGAAAACATAGAAGAAGTCTCGAGAAGAAATAAGTAGACGCCTTTGTGAAATTCAACTTCAATCTCAATAAGGGGATGCCAAATCACCCCGTGATCACATTCAACGGTAAACTGAATCTCTAGCCCATATGTCATTTAATTGAATCTATATCAGGTAACGTATGGAATTAATATTATTGTTGATTTTAGTGGTGTATTGATAAGGATGAATTGAGAGTATTTTAATTAGTCCTTGTGTGGATGGTTTAGGTTAATGTTGTTAATGTTTTAACTTGTGTCATAAAAGTCCATGGAAGCAGATTTTTAAATGTGAAAAGTTAAGCAACTTCCCCAATAGTAAGACCAAACCGCTGCCCAAAATAGGCAAAACCGCCTCTTCTTTTTGGTCAAACCGCCACTTGTTTTGGCAACCCGCCTCCAGGCAACCCGCCTCTAGGCAACCCACCTTTAGGCAACCCACCTTCAGGCAACCCGCCACCAGGCAAACCGCTCCAGGCAACCCCCTACATGCAACCCTCCATCAGCAACCCGCCTTCAGAGTCCAACCCTCCAACCAGGCAACCCGCCTTCAGGCAACCCGCCTTCAGCACCCGCCTTGACTTGGACCAAAACCACCCTTTTTAACTTATCTTAAAACACGGATCTTGGCCCCTCTTTTTGTCAAACCCGCCACCAAGAAATAATAATAACAAAAAACCATCACGAAGAACATAAGGAGCACGATTTAAGCATAAAACCCAAATAAGCGATATAACATCTCAAATAACTATAGACGGCTTAAATACAAAGTGGTTAAATGAGTATATAACACGAATAACAATATAACTTCGTGAATATATCAAATTCGAGCCAATCCCTACCACTTAGAACTATAAAAAAATAAATCACTTTAAGCTATAAATCGATCTAGGAGCTATGTAACTCATAAAATGGGTGAAGCAATCTAACCTTTTAACATGTTATAATCAAGGAAAGAACAATCTAACAAACCAAAAAAGCCCAAATTTTATAATCTGTGGGCTTTTTCCACAAAAAGATAAAAAAAAAAAACAGAGGAAAAAAAAAAAAAAAAAAAAATAAAAAAAAAAAAAAAAAAAAGAAATACAAAAAAAAAAAAAAAAAATAAAAAAAAAATAAAAAAAACAAAAAAAAAAAAAAAGAAGAATCTCTAGCCGTTTTGTCGTTTAAGTGAATCTTTTCAGGATCGTTTTGGGATTAAGTGTTGTTGTTTGTGTGGTGTGTTGTTATGGTTGATTGTGGTGTTTGATTGTTGTGGAATTGGTGTTTTTGAGTCCTTGTTAATGGTTTAGGTTGATGGTTTGTTAAGGTTTAACTTTGTCGTTTAAAGTTCAATGAAATAAGATTTGATAATGTGAAAATTAAGCAAACCTCCATCAAATGTAAGCCAAACCGCCACCAAAAGTTAAGCAACCCGCCGCCCTTTTGTGACCAAACCGCCACCAAAACAAAGCAAACCGCCGCCTTGCTTGTGACCAAACCGCCACCATTAATTAAGCAAACCGCCGCCAAACTATGGACCAAACCGCCTCCAATAGTTAAGCAACTCGCCGCCTTATTTTACACCAAACCGCCTCCAAAATTTTGATCAAACCGCCGGCATTTAAAAGGCAACCCGCCGCCGTTTTAGAAACCAAACCGCTGCCTTTATATTTTACTCAAACCGCCATCAAATTTGGCAAACCGCCGCCAAATTTGGCAACCCGCCGCCTAGTTCTTTTTGATCAAACCGCCGTGAGACTTGTCAAACCGCCACATAGAAAATTGTCAACCCGCCGTGGATTTTAAATTTGGGCAGAGTAACATTTCTTTTTGCTCATAAAATAATCAACCCGCCGTGTACCTAATCAAACCGCCGCGAAACTTGGCAAACCGCCGCCAAGAAATATGGCAAACCGCCACCATAATTGGACAAACCGCCGGCAATATTTTGATTATTTTAAGCAACCCGCCTTTGACTTGGTCAAACCGCCGGCTACTTTTCCTTAAAACACGGATCTTGTCCCCTACTTTTGTCAAACCGCCACCTTTATATTATTATTAAACTCAAACCGCCACGAAGAACTCAAGAACGAATTAAGCACTAGCAATCCAAATAAGCTTTTTAGCTTCTCAAATAAGCAATAGGGGCTTAATACTAAGTGGTTAGAAGAGTATAAAACACGAAATAACAACCATATCTTCGTGAATCATCAAAAACGAACCAACCCACCACTTAGAACACATAAATAAACCAACCCTTTTAAGCTTATAAATCGAACTAGATGCTTGAGTAATCCATGATTTTGGTAGCAATCTAACCTGTTTGACTTGTAGATCGAGGAAAGAACAAGATTAACAACCCAATAAGCCCAAAAATTTTTGAGTCGTGGGCTTTATAACCAAAATAAGCCACAAAAATTTGAGCTTATTCACCACATAATCAGTAGATTAACAACACGGATTCCCCCTGTGCTCTGGTGCCAATTGTTAACATAAGATTCACCCTTATAACACCCGATCCGGAGGTATGGTAAAATGGAAAAGAAATTGATCCATGTTATTAGAGAGAAAAGAGAAAAGATATGAGAAGTTGTAAGTGTGCTAGAGAGAAAAGAGAAACCACACACACACTCACACTTTACAAAATGTGAACTTCTACCCTTCCATGGAAGTATGGAGGGGGTATTTATAGTCCCGGGCTTGACTAGCTAAACTAACCTGACACGACTATAAATGATAAATGTAATTCCGGATTAGTCACCATATTTTAGGGCTAACAGAAACATGTTCCACTTATTCTGAGCGAAACATGTCTTCACTTATTCTGAGCGAAACATGTTTTTCACTTGTTCAAGCGAAACATGTAAGACAGGTTAAGCGAAACATGTACAGGTACATATTTCAAGCGAAATATGACATAATTACGAAAAGAAACTCTGCCCAAAATTTTTAAAATTTGTGTATTAATTGTGTAATTTGTCATATTTCATATCTTACCTTATATGTACTTGTTTTATCTGCTCTCTAATTGAATGTGTGCCCTAAGTTTCCTTGGATATGTCTTGTTGAAAATTTCAGTTGACTTTGACTATTAACCTTAGTTGACTTATTCTTAGAGTGTAGCAATTCTGTCGTGTTTGCATGAAACCTAATCATAGATCAATCATATCATCAAAGGATAACCAAGTGATCAATAAAATATATCTATTGTGTATATAAACTATATTGGTTAATTCTTAAGGAGAATCATGAATCCTTAAGAAACACAACAAGTTCTTGCTCGTGATGAAAAATATGTTCCATTCACTGAGGGGGTTAAGATTAGCTCTACCAATGTCAGACTGGAAACCACAGTGCCACAGAAGGAAGATACATTTCAAGTGGTCATTGATCTTATCAAGAACTCCTCGTGCTTCAAGGATTTTACTATCTCCGCAGATGTCCAGAAAATCTTTATGCAGCAGTTTTGGTACTCTATCAAGAAGGTTCAAGGCACAAATTCTTATGACTTCATCTTAGCCAACAAGAAGTGTGTGGTTAATGCTGATGTCTTTAGGACGATCCTTGATATCTGTCCAAGAGTAGAAGGTGTAAACTTCACTGATGTACTAGATGATGATACTACCCTTGCTTTTCTCATTAAGCTTGGATATAAAGTCCACTATACAAGCACACCAACATGTTTGTGGATCACATGCATCAGCCATGGAGAACTCTGGCAACAATAATCAATAAGTGTCTCTTTGGAAAGACAACAAGCAATGACAAACTTAGAAAGTCCAAAATTGACGTACTATGAGGCATGTTCTACAAAGAGGATGTCGACTATCCTGAGTTGATTTGGGAAGATCTTGCTTTCCAGATTGATCACAGGAAGGAGAAGAGATCAAGACGTGAAAACATGCCATTCCCCCAATTCACCAAAATCATCATCAATCACTTCC
>BQNB010106324.1:2523-23413 GCA_026074375.1 Tanacetum coccineum | reverse complement strand
AAAATCATTATGCAAGCAACCACATGAGAAATTTTTTTGACACAAGCCGTGTGCATCGCACGGGTCTGCATGCCTCATTAATATCAAAACCTCAATTGCACTTATTTATGGTACTTGTGGACCAATTATTCCTTAGAGAAATGTGCAAAAATAATTTAAATAATATGCGTCCAGAATGATTTTTGTCCATATAAGGATTCATTCAGTTTGATCAAATAAAGTTCTTAAAAACTTTATTAATTGCTTCTTGAAGTTGAATTTGCTAGAAATGCTTTAGGCATTATAGATCTTTTATGAAATATGAGAGCTCTAATAAACCCCATTTTAGGGAAAAATAAATACTTTTATATAGTTTATCTCATAAAATATCAATAAGATATTTATATCCACCTCGAGACAATATGTCTCTTAATAATCAACTTATTATTTTTGTGAATTTATTTATTTCACAATTCAAGTATTAAAGCACATAACTTTAGAGCTCTTATTTCGGTTTCGCACAAAAACCGATGTATATCCAATAGATTTTACACATTGAAACAAAAACCGATGTATATCCAATAGATTTTACACATTGACGTGTATGAACTTCACGTTCCAATACTTTTAGTATTTGCAAAAGACTATGTCTTGTTATGTTGGCCAATCATTTCATTGAGCGCACATTTGGATATTAATTAATTTTTGATCTTCATCATGCATAATAGCAAGCAATATATTATATGTTGACAAATTTATCGACGTCGTTTATTTCGATTCCATATGATTATAGATATGCTAGAATTTATTGAGATCTCATTAGCTATCTGAGGTTCTTTGGAATCTTCATGTCTAGTCTCTCTTTGTGAGACTATTATGGGGTCTTTCATACCTCGAACAATCATCTTATTTTCATGCTCCATATTTTTCACTAAGGATTTTATTTGGAATCGATTAGTCTATCATGCTTGAGGCATGTTATAATCAGAGCATGAGTAGCTGAAATTTTATTTTTTTGGCCAATGTTTATGTACGGCTATTAGATTATAAATTCATAAAGTTTGTTTCAAGGATCAATAGAATATGATAATTCATTCTGAATTTGCAGCTACTTCTCTCCTCCTGAAGGAATTATCCTTCTTCTATATCCTGTTTATATGCATTTAGGTAGAGTAATTTAATTATATAATGCAAAAAAACCTGAAATGGGATATGTTTGGTTTATAACCAAAACCAATCATAAAAAGGAGGATTTATAAGAACATGTTGGCATGATGCTAATTTTTGTTGTTGTTGTGTATATTATATCATAGCCCCATATAACAACAAATAGCTTTTCTCTCAATATCATTGAAAATTTAAAAGTAATTTATCAGATATTCATGATGAAATACTTACTATGGAATGTTAGACTCGTATTAAGCTATTAATCATGCAAACTTGAGGTTGCGATTTGATGACCATTTAGACGATGCATCGATTTTAAACTCTAAATGGTTCATACAATGGATTTGTATGCCTATAAATATCCATTTGTTTTCTTGCCAGAAAAGTGGGAGATTAAATCTCCAATCTAGTTGATAGATGAATAAATCAACTTCTATTGAGAGATAACAACATTAGATTGAAGAATCTTAATCTTCGATAGTTTTCGCAGCATTAATGACTCAGGATGGTAGAACCGGTCATGCCAACAAATATTATAATTATGGCCCATAAACTTATGTTGTGGGCAATGATTAGATGTCACTAATCTTTTTATAATGCATGTCGAGAAAAATACAGAAGAATGTAATTCATTCTTTATATTGAACTTTGTTTCTCAAGACAATTTTATATTTTCTTTTACGGAGCAAAATATGTTAGCATAAATTCTTACATGTATGAATATAGTGTAAATATATCTTTGACACACTTATATTTTGTATACATCACATTGCATTTTGCATAAATCATATTTTCGTATGCTCCTTTCTTATTTTGCCACTACTAGTGGTTTGTCATTTTTATATTATTTTGACCATATCTTTTACAATGCTAAATGATCTTTAGAGATTAATCATTACATCATCACATTCACTTAAGGGAATTGACACTACTACAAAACTGGTCTTTACTGACGGCAGTTTCTGTCTGAAATCCGTCGGTATAGGTGGTTTCCGACGGATTTGTGACGAAAAGAGGCTGTCTGTGAATCCTGGTCGGTAATATGCTATCTGTCGGAATTCTGTCAGAAACACCGACAGAAAACAATGTGTCGGAATTCCGTCGGTTAAATGTGTCGGAATTTCCATCGGTAACATTGTGGTCGGAAAATCTGTAGGTAAATTTCCGTCGGAAAATTCGTCGGGTAACATGTAACTTCATGTCTGGTTAAAGGTCACATTTCCGTCAGAAATGTTTTGAATAAGACAAATAACTTGCTTGGCTAAAAGCTCATTATTTATTATATTCCTTAAGCAAAATACTCAAAGAAACCAATTAATTAAAGATTGGACATTTTGAATTTAAACATATCATAAGAAAGGTCATCATTCACAATGAAGAAAAAGTGGCTTTCAATTGTAAATTCCGGAAAAAGTGCATCTTCATGTGTATGTGTGTGTTCTCTGTAATCCAGTGATCGAACAATTCATTACAATAAAGATGAAAATTAGTAGTTACCCATATCATAAAATACTCAAGATGACGTGGACAGTAACCAACTACCGAGGGGAATGTAAATTGCAGCTGCTTGAATCCTTATAAATGGTATTACATTTTTTTTTTTTTTACCCTCGGTGATTCCCTTATGTTCTGTGTGTCAGACAAATGGGAGAAGATGCGGTTGGAGAACCGCGTGTTATCAACAAATAATAAGTATGTCAATCAGTTGGAAAACAAGATTAAACTACAAAATTAATTCGCATACAATTAGTAAAAGCATCGTTTATACAAAAAAGTTCATAGAACGACTAGGTCTCATTACTAGGACAGCCTGGTCCTAAAGCTGGTGCGATCTAGTCTAAAATCCTTCGAAGTTGGGGGCCCTTTGCTTCTATTCGATTAAATTGTAAATTTAACTAAGTTTGACGGGGTTATAAAGCACACAAAGTAAGTATGATGCAAATTTACGCGTAACAGGACAAATGATAAAAAAGTGATACGCCAGAAAAAAGTTAGAACCTAAGCTACAATTTTATTGTATTATTGAAGGGGTCCTAACCAGAAGATCATAATAGTGAATGAAGGCGCATAACACAAACTAAAATGTATTCATTGGTGAGGAAGTATTACAGATAGTGTTTCCCGGTTGGCATAACTCGCTGTAGTAACTCAAGGAAGATGAGGATAGAGAAAGAGAATGTCAGGATTTTACCATAATATGTAATTAGTCCATCTCTCCATCATGTCACCAAGATTAACAACAAAGGCCCTGCACCACAAAATACACATATTAGACATTCAACTACAAGAGTGCTAGAGGATAATACCCTGCGCATGCAAAATTAGATGAGACACAGTTTTATAGAGATATTTGTCTTTTATCTCTTAGGATAAACCAAGTTTATTTACAATTGTATGTTGATTGAGAAACTGACCATTTGACATAATTAACATTCTCCCAAGTCTATGGGTGCTTATGTTTTTCCCTGCAGACTTGTTGTTGATACACTAACACTATCATCACCAGTAAGAAAAGAAAAACCTTTTAAAATAAGAAGTAGCTAGTTTTATTAATTATTGCAGACCTGGAGGCCAGGAACACTGTCTGTTGCGAGAAGAGTGATCATTCCATTATCAGAATGTTCAGAAGCACCATATACAACCCCATCCTCCCCTAATTCCCCTGCCGTCATTCAGTTAATATAAAGTCCATCATCAAGATTGTCATGTCGGTTATGAAGTTTGACATGAAAATTAGAGTAATTAATGAACCTGGATAGTGCAAAAGTCTTAGAAAAGCGTATGGTTTATTCAAATGCTAGAGCCAACCTGCAATTATTTAAAACATCAACTAAACGAAAATTCAGTATCCACTATCCAATATTAACCTATGTGTCATAGAATTCCCAAACATCAGAACATGCCATGAGCTATATGTGATATGCTTTTTTACATTTTGTGTATGCCTACACGTTGGCAGCAAACAGTATCCTTCTGAATGAGTGATTTCTCTTAATGACCATACTTTGTTTTTTTACTGGATAAATATTACATCTTTAATATTAATCTTATTTGCTATGACTGTAACATCATATATAATCTTATACAACGCATAGCCCCAAAACCTATGTCTCGACTTACGGCTGCCACTAGAGGTGCTAATGTAATATGGGTGTCCAAGAAAAACGAAAACATGTAATCGTAAAACATTGTTTCTACTTTCCGGTTAAACTAATTCTATAACTACTCAGCAGCGACTTATATATTTATATTCGACATATCTATAACATCTAACATCAATATGGTGGCTCGTGCTCTGTATTGCGTTTCATGTACATTGAGCTGCAAAATTAAAGAGAAAGTGCATTAAAAAATAAGAGCACAGTGGCGGCTATGCAATACAATATGTTGTTTACTCACCTTGTTATAGAGAGTGAATGTAGCCCAAAGTTAGTCCACAAGGTGCTCGTGTTTGAAATGATGTCAAGCTGTTTTCCTAGGATTTGTGATTTCTTTATGTCCATTAACAAATGTCAATAACCCAGGAAGCATGGAATACAAAGGCTGGGTATTGAATCAATATGGCTTCGGGTCAATGGGTCGGATCCGGTTGACCTAATACACTTTTGTCTTGGCAAACTTAGAAGTGTCAAATATGATCTCAAAAGCATTTTTATATTATTAATGATCCAAATGTCCAAAAAAAACTTGATATATGCATGAAAATTACACTTAGGAAAACTTTTGACCCATCTGACTTGTAGCCATTTTAGCTAAGTTTATTCTTTTTATATCCATTTCACCGAACATAACCCGAATTAACCCAAAATCGTAACTGGTCCAAATTTCCACCTCTACATGATAAGCATGACGGAATTGACAAGTCCATTAAGTTGATTTTTTGATTGAACATACAGATGGGATGATTTTCCATATAAAGGGAAAAAGACTAACATATCCGATATGATGAACTAGCCTCAATTCTGGTTTCTCTAAAACTTCTCGAACAAGTTCTAGACTTGGTTGGTTGCCATTTTTCTCCACTAGTTTCCGTCTTAAATGAACCTATTGATATTTAGTCAATTTCAAGAGCTTTAGTATCATGTGTCATAACTTAAACGAACCTAAGGTAGGTTGCTCTTACGAACATCAATATGAATGAACAAAACTGAGACTACAAACCTTTTCTGTGTGATTTCCACAATCAAAATAAGCTCCATAATCTTTGTCATAGTGCATCTGGAAAATAAATACAACGTCTGAGATTGGGAACAGAACTAAAGATGGGATTATTCAGCTATGGCTGATAAAACTGTTTAATATTACCTTATGTTTCTATAATACGAAAACATGAAAAAATATAAACACCATCCATTATGGCACAATAATAACTATAGACCTCTATGATGATAAATGTACTGACCTTATTAAGAAGATCAAAATCAGCAAGAAGCTTAGTTGTTTCCTCATATGCCTGCACCAGTCCATTCTCCTTTTTACTTTAATGTTTAATAAAATAAATAACTCATGTAGTTTCAGCAGGTGATCCCACAATACCTTCCCAGACTCCTTTTTATTAACCAGCTGCTTTGTAATGGAGTGCATGCAATCTGCTGCAAGAAGCATCCAACATCTAATCCTTGGTTGCTTATTCGAATGCGGATTGGTATGGTTTCCCTACTACTCGGAGGTCGACTTTAGGTTATTGTGTATTTTTTAGCAGCAACTTACTCTCTTGCTCCTCTAAGCGTCAACCAACACTTTCTTGTTTTAGTGCAGAGGCCGAGTATCGTGGTGTTGCCAATGCTGTTGTTGAGACTTGTTGGTTGAAATCTTTTACGTGAGTTGCATACACCTTTATCTTCCGCCACACTTGTCTACTGTGATGATGTCAGATCGTTTTTAGTGCTATTTATTTGTCCTCTAACCCGGTTCAACATCAACGTATGAAGCATATTGAGATAGATATCCATTTTGTTAGAGATTTGGTTGCGGCTAGTCAGGTTCGAGTTCTTCATGTTCCTTCACGTTATCAGTATGCGGATATTTTCACTAAAGGTTGCTTCAGCTTTATTTGAGGAGTTTCGTACTGGTTTGAGCATCCGGTGTCCTCCCTCTCCAACTGCGGGGGAGTGTTTGCCCGTTATTACTATTGTTATGGAATGTGGGGCTCAACCACCTTCTTTGATTTATCCATGTTAATATATATTATGTACCGATCATTTGAGTTAATATCAATTATCATTCACACTTTCAGAGAAACTATGAAGAAGCTCGATAGCAGTTGTATACCACACTGTGAACATGTTGTACAAAAAACCGACAGTGTATGTTAAATAAATATTTCAAAAATCTATGTGTGAAAACTTATTAATGTGATCGTAATCTATAAACGTCGAATAATTTATTTTTGTTATATGTTGTGTATGAATAGTTGAATGCAGTCATTGTAACGGAATAACTTTTATTTGACTTTTATTTATTTAGTGTAATTTAATTTTCCTAAAATGACATTTTACATTATAGACCATGTTATTGTCTATACGGTTAAACTCGATTAAACGTCTAAAATGGTTAACCGCGACCCGAACCGCGGGTAACCGCTCACTTCGGGTAACCGCATGTCCGGTTACCCGCCTAGCACGGTTCGGTTTCGGGTAGTAAAATTAATTACCCGCCCCGCGATGGATAGTTGAAATATTTCAACTAACCGAACCGAACCGCCCCGTGAACACCCCTACTAAATAGACTTCAACTTAAGCAATTTTTATATGAAAGCTGCATAACTTCCTGGTATATATTCAATGAGATTTTAAATTGAGTTGGTGTAAATATTTAACGAGAAAATCAATTCTATAAGGTAGTGCAAATATGAATTTTTTTTTGCAACATGGTTAGTGTGTATGAACAAGGAAAGTATGAAAGCATAAGAATTAGAAGCATCTATGGCCTCATATGAAAAGGACATATGATACAGTATCATTTTATATATACAAATGAAGAAGTATTAGATTGTCCTAGTACTTTGTTTACAATTATTATTATGTTCCAATGCAAAGACTTTTGTTAGGTGTTGTCACGTTAATACCAAGCATGACTTGTGCCTTCTTCACCAATGCTATGTGGAACTTAGATGTAGTTATAAATAGGACGCATTATAACATGACAACTATGCAAAACACAATTACTACTTAGTCTTCAAACAATCAAAAAGTTGTATTGTAGTTTATTAGGAAATAACTGCCAATTTTCAAGCTAGGCATTCACAAGAATCAGATGGAATCACTCCAAGTCCAAGTCCAAGTCCAAGAAGAGAGCATCCTAATTGAGAAAGTGTGCCAGATTTATGAGCAACTTTGGAAGCTTGAAACACTCAAGCCCTCTAAAGATGTAGACAACCTCTTCACTCAACTCGTCCACACATGCATCCCGCACTCTTCTATTAACGTAGCCACTCTCCCACCCAATATACACGAAATAAGGTCTAAGCTCATTAGACTTTGGGGTGAGGCCGAGGGCCTACTCGAAGCTCACTTCTCCACAATTTTAGGATCTTTCAAAAATCCTCTTCATCATCTTAATATTTTTCCTTACTATTCCAATTATCTCAAGCTTGGTCGTCTCGAGTATGACATCCTTAATAAACACTATTCCACCACAACACAAAAAACCCCTAAACGTGTCGCATTTGTAGGGTCTGGCCCATTACCTTTCACATCAATAGTCTTGGCTTCTTACCATCTCAAGGATACAACTTTTCACAACTATGATATTGACTCTATGGCAAATTCCATGGCTTCTCGTCTGGTTTCAGCCGATCATGACTTGTCCAAAAGAATGGTGTTCCACACTGCCGATATAATGGATGTGACTGATGATTTGAAGAATTATGATGTGATTTTCTTGGCAGCCCTTGTAGGGATGAATATTGACGACAAAAATAAAGTTATTCAACATTTGGCTAAGTACATGGCACCTGGTGCCATCCTCATGCTAAGGAGCGCCCACGGTGCCCGCGCTTTTCTGTACCCCGTGGTTGATCCTAATGTTCTTCATGGGTTCAATGTTCTCTCAATTTTCCATCCAGACGATGATGTCATTAACTCTGTTGTGATATCGCGTAAGATTGTGGAACCGGTTAACATTGATAATAACTATCATGATTTGGATATTGGCTCTCTCATGGCATCAAGTTGCAAGTACTGTGATATCCAACCATTCAACCATCCACTTGGTCAAAGGAAAATGATTGATGAGTCGATGTGATCATTCTGTCTTGCATCGTAATGCTCATGTCACAAACTTATAGCTGTATGTGTGGCTAATGGTGTGAGAGTAAATGTTATTGTCTCAGTTTGCTGTTGTGTTTCCAAATTTTAAGAAATAAATAATCATTTGTGATGTTAAAAAGGAAGTCACTATACTAATGTTATTTCCATAATGGTTTGGCGTGTGTCTCTCTATATACTTAATCTATGATTAGAGAATCAGAGTCAAATCCAGAAGCTGTGAAAGCGAAGTGAAATTGTGTTAAATATAATGAGTTGCTCTACATATGATTATCAAAATAATTTTGAAAGTTGTTGTGCGTAGTAGATCCTTAATTAAAAGCATTTAAGGTAATCAATAATCATATTATATTGCAGACTGAAGTCCAACTACTTATCAATGTAGCAATCATAGGAGCGGTGCTTATATTTTGAACCTTATATATTACTAGAAGATTACGTGGTCAAACAACTTTGCCAAATACATGCTACAAATCTTTAGACCTTCACTTGGTGTAAAACTTTGCGGTTTGATGCAAGACATCTCTATCTATGTGGAGTTATTATAAACCCGAGAAATCATATGTTCATGACTGTGAATCACTATTGGATCTTCTTACGGACAAGACGACCGGTTATGTAGGAATTAAGATACAATCCTACCACAAAATTTGACCTTGGCCATAGGACCTAACCTCATTGCTGTGGCATCAATGTATTTTTTGAGTGTCGAGATTAATCATGGTATAAAATGCCAAAGAAATGTGTATCAGCCTATGATCAAATAGAAATTAGAGTGGATGACATATAACTTTCTACATAAGGGGTTTTCTTGTCATAAAGTACTTCTAATAGTGATTTTATGACATCAAGATTCGATATATCGATTCATTGGCAGCTCCACAAAGCTTGTAAAGACGACAAGCAAGATACATGTTTTTCCTCAAAGAGTTTAACGTTAACACCCACAAACGGCATGAAGATTTGATTCGTTTATTTGGTTTTAAATTATTCAACTGCAAAGTATTGAAAAATTAAGGTTGACAAGAGATATACTCTTTTTCTTTAATTCAAGTTTGTTATCTAAGGTGATCTTATGCTGAATGCTTGAATGATTGTAAGTTGATAGAGAGCCTGGTACTCACTTTTTCATTTGAGAGCTTTGTGTTTTGATATTTTATGGCAACATGGTTAGTGTGTATGAACAAGTCAAGTATGAAAGCATAGGAATATGAAGCATGTATGGCCTCATATGAAAAGGACATATAATATTGTTATATTATTAATAGAGATAATACATAGCTATGATGAACAAATGTCCGGAGGATCTTAGGTTATGTTTGCGGCACTTTGGATTATGGTCTTGAGTTGTATTTTCCCTCGACATCTTCTCTCGTTTTTTTTTGGGTAAAGGGTTACCCCGGTAAAGTATATTAAAACCGAAAAAGTTAAGTACAAATGGAATGTGGCTTAAGTAATACATTAACCTCAACCTAAACAGCTTGATAAACACCTAAAACTAGAGCTTATGACATGCCATAAACTCTTACTACTCTAGAGACAACTAATTGCAACTAGAACACATGACACGACTGAACAAGCTAACCAACAGCAGCCGTGAAAGATGAACTTCCACCAGCTTTTGTGTTTTGAATTAAGTTAGACGATTCATCAAACACAATTTCAACATCTTCTTCATCATCTTCTTCTTCTTCTTCTTCATTTAAGGTAGAAAAGAATTAGACATGGAGAGATTATATTTCTTATACGAATTTGTGAAAAACTAGAAGGGGGGGTTGAATAGTTTACCCTTTTTTAATTTAATGTTTATGTTTGTTGATAAAAACTTAGATTTGACTTTTTGTGAATTAAATACTTGCACAATATGAATAATATAAATAAGTAAGAACAAATAAAGAAATAAGAGATAAGAGTTAGAAATATCAAACCACAACACAATCATTTATAGTGGTTCGGTTACGAAGCACCTCTTCGTCCTACTCCACTCCTCAAGCACCTAACTCGAGAGTTTTCTTCACTATGTCAACAAACTCTCCTTTTGTGGAATGGATTTTGGTCGACTCTTTCATCTCGTTTGTATATCCTTGAATTTATAGAAGTGATTTTCCTTAATCCTATATTTGTATCCCCTCCAACAAGCTCTGATAGTCGTTAGCACCCACGATTTAGCATTATTAGGTACAATGTATTTTCCCTTCAAAAAATGTAGTATCTTAATAGAATAAGAGAAGCTTTTATACACAAAAGGGGCACAAATCAGGCTTATAAGCATACCCACACATACTTCCACATCATCTCCTTATCTGGTACTTTTGGCCATGATTTATAATTCAAAGGTGCGTAGCTGGCATTATAAGCAATTGTACCTAAAACTGAGAGAATTGACCAACTGTGTCTTTCTCCTTAGTTATAGGTCCAACTGTGTCTTTTGGCCATGAATTATAGCGAAGTCTTCATTCTCTTATTAGCCTCATGGACCGAATCTAAGGGAAACCTAACGTCATAATCCGCATCATTAGGCACATTAGCTTTAAGTTTTTGAATATTAGCCATAATCGAAGAAGTAGGCCTAAGTTTAGTAGCGTATGATGGAGGAACCACGTTAACAAGTGTATTATCAACCTGTTCACTTCCATTCTTTGTAGCACTACCATTCGGACTCAGATTAGGACTAGCAACGTTAAAATACGAGATCTGCACCGTATTTATTACATGATGACTACCTGATTGATAGTCATGTCCTGATCAGCAGTACCTTTGCTCGTCCCATCAGCAAACTTAGAAGGTTCACATATGGGTGTAGTAGTGTTTTGCATAGGGATATAATCAGTAAACCCCGTACTAACACAACCCTCATTCGCGATAATCTTTGTAGAAGCAATGTAGCCTGGTAAACATTGTCCGAACTAATCATGTTAGTATCTTCTTGTATCGAGTGACACAAAGGGTTATTAACCACAGTATAAAAATCAGACGTCACGCACCTAGTACCAAAGTTGAATGATCACTTATGTTAAAAACCCACAGACAACTTCAATAAGTAGTTTTCCTAATATCTTCCTCATAACATCTTCAATTAATTTTTCACGGTCATCGTCATTTTTTTGTTGCATAGCATCTAGTTTCCTTGCATGATCCTCTTTTAACCCACTCATTCTCCTTTCATAGTTTGCTTCAAGATCTCTTACCATATCCGCAGATTGACCCTTATATACTCTAAATTCTCAACCGTGGGTGATTTAAACAAACTCCCACTAGGAAAACGTAGATGCACTACAATCTCAATTCACCTTCTTTATTAGCGTATTAGTAACACCTCTACCAAAAAGTCTACAATGTCCATCATACTCTTTGTTCATAACAGCCAAGAAAGGATGTGTAGGAGCACTTTCATGTTTTGGAGGATTATAGTTCCTGATTTTTTTCCTTCAATATTATGTAAGAATTAAAAAGTTAACAAAACATAATAGCAATACATGATACAATTGATATAGGTGTCGTATTATCGTACGATTTTATTCTCCGTGTCATCATATGTATTAGCATACACATTTCCTTCTTTCCATATGGTTGTGTGGCGCTCAACATTCTGAGTGAAGCTAGTTCCTCTTCGTTTATGATCTTTATTTTTCTATATTTATAATCAATATATACATCAACAAGCTGTACCATTCATGTGGATAGCATGAACATCAAATATGGCAGCAAAGACGTTATCATTTCCTCACAAATCCTTGCAAAACTTTTTGGACCAGCTGTGTGCATGTTTTTTTAAGACATGCGCAAATCCCTTGCCACCAATCAACACTTCTACACGGTTAAAAATTTGAGTTTAATTCATGTACAACAAAGGAAAACTAATACAAATATATAGATAGTTTTAGTAAAGAAATACTGACATTGAATTACCATTACGTCCTTCTTGCTCTATAAAGTTAGCAACTGTGAAAATCCTTTTGTGGAATGGATTTTGGTCGATTGTTTTATTTCGTTTGTATCACCTCCAACAATCTCTGATAGTCGTTAGCTCCCACGATTTAGCATTATCAGGTACAATGTATTTTCCCTTTAAAAAATGTAGTATCTTAATAGAATAAGAGAAGCTTTTATACACAAAAGGGGCACAAATCAGGCTTATAAGCATACCAGCACATACTTCCACATCATCTCCTTATTTGGTACTTTTGGCCATGAATTATAAGTCAAAGGTGCGTAGCTGGCATTACGAGCAATTGTACCTAAAAACCAAAAGAACTGACCAACTATGTATTTCTCCTTAGTTACAGGTCCAACTGAGTTTTTCGGCCTTGAATTATAGCGAATTCTTCATTCTCTCATTAACCTCATCGACCAAATACAAGGGAAGCCAAATTTCATAATCCGCATCATTAGGCACATTAGCTTTAAGTTTTCGAAGATTAGCCATAGTGAAAGAAGTAGGCCTAAGTTTAGTACGGTATGATAGAGAAACCACATTATCAGGTGTATTATCAACCTGATCACTTCCATTATTTATAGAACTACCATTCAGACTCTTATTCGGACTAGCAACATTAAATACGAGATCGGCCCCGTATTTATTACATGGAAGTCTTGGCCTTGATTGACCGAGGATACTTAAGTCCATTGGTTATTCCTTCATAAGAGTACCTTTACTCATCCCCAATCACAAACTTAGAAGGTTTGCATTATGGGTGAGTAGTGTTTATTTTTTTTTTTGTTTTTATTTTTTTTTTTTTTTTTTTTGTTTCTTTTTTTTTTTATTTTTTTTTTTTTTTGATTTATTCTTTTTTTTTTTTTTTTTTTTTTTTTTTTTTTTTTTTTTTTTTTTTTTTTTTTTTTATTTTTTTTTTTTTTTTTTTTTTTTTTTGCATAGGGATAGAATCAATAAACCCCGTACTAACACAACCCACATTCCCGATAATCTTTGTAGAAGCAACCACCACCTGTTCTATCCTAAATTCACCACCAGAGGATGATTATGTTCATGTACCGGAGGAAAAGAGGCATGATCCATTATAGAACTTGGCAAACCATTCCCCTGTTTATTATTCTTCTTTTTACCACCCTCTCCCGGATCCAAGAAACCCACTCTCATCATCAATACATGCAATCATGAAAACTACACGAAGAACAGTAACGTCAACCTTCAATTTAACGTACAGTTCAACTTATTAACTATATGACCTATAATCAAGATGATTAGAACAGATACAAAAACAAATAGTGTATATAAGGAGAACAAACATGAATTAAACAGCCAAAAAACCAACGAAAACCCTAGTCGCAAACCAAACCCTAGCCAGCGAGCGATTAGTCCAAAGGATTAATCACAACCAGAAATGAAATTAGAAAGGATTAGAATCAGATTAGCAGGTTAGGATTGATAGAAGATCGATCAATGGATTTAGGGATGTAGGGGTTTTGGTTATTTTCATTTTCCTTTTAGTCACCAGAGAGGGGAGGGCTCCAACTTAAAAAAATACAATCCTATGAGTAGTAATGAGACAAAAATCACACTATCACACTTATATACTTGCAGACCTCTTATTTGCAGACCTGACACACATTTGTTAATGAAAATAATACTTGCAGGCCACATTCAGTTACAGATCCAAACTTGCAAACAACAATCACTTGCAGACCTAAACTTCCTGACCACTAATTACCCACAGAACATATGAAGAGCATACTGAAATACGACTCCACCACGACTCGCAAACGTGCATCATCTTTTTTATGTTATAATAAGAACATTATTTTATACATTATGATAAAGCGCTTATATACTATAATGTCAGCCACATCACCATTTAAGTTTGTTAAAAAATGAATGCCTATTTGAATTGACATACCATAAACCATAGTGTTGTATATTTACTTGCAAAATGTTGATAATCATCAATGTTGCTAAACATTATACTGAAATGAATGTAGATATCTTTATATGTAAGGAAATGAAATACTTAAGCTTCATGTCCATGTTCTTCTAGTTGGATAATGCTAAAGTGAAGACAGGAGAACCACAAACATAGTGCGGATATATTTACATGTTCATCTCACAAAAAATAGGTATCTAATGCTACTATAATATAATACAAGAGAATGAGCATCATGAACAGCTATAATTTGTTTTTTATCAACCTAATTAAGAATGACATGTGTGATTGCTCAGTTACTTCACTCGAGAGATAGTTTTGTATCAATGTTCAGCATACCTAGTTCAACAATCATTCTTTTGAAAGTTAGCTCATTTAGAGGCTTAGTGAAGATAACTTGTAAGTTGATATTGAGTGAGAATGAAAATGTAATCATGTCCCCTTTGTAATATGATGCTCTGATAAATGATATCTGATATCAATGTGCTTTGTTTTTTAGTGCAAGACTGGATTGTTTGAGATTGCAATAACGCTAGTGTTATCATAAAAGTTGGGTACCTTCTCATATATGATGTCATAGTCAGTGAATTGACTTTTCATCCATAATATGTTGGCACAACAACTAGCAGCTACATATTCAGCTTCAGTTGAGGACATAACTACAGATTGTTGTTTTTTAGCACTCCAGGTTTTCCCCGTTATCATCCGTTCTCATACGTTTTCATCCGTTTTCCTACTTTTCTTACGTTTAATACGCTTTCGTGCATACTAAAACAGAAGAAAACGTACGAAAATGGACGAAAATATAGGAAACGTATAAAAACATACAAAAGCATATATAAACATAAAAGACGTGTATAATCAAAGAAAAAACGGATGAAGTGCACGGAAATGAACGAAATCGTACGAAAAGAAAAAAACGTATGAAAACGGATGAAACGGACTAAAACGGAGAAAAGCGTATGAAAAAGTTCACAAACGTGCAAAAATGTACAAAAACGGACAAAAACGTACAAAAACGAACAAAACGTATGAAAACGGACATAAACATAAGAAAACGGACAAGAACATATAAAAATGTAGGAAAACGTATGAAACAGTTCAAAATCGAAAAAAATAAAAACAAATAAAAGCGTTTTAAAAAGGAAGAAATGTACTATACGTATAAAAGCATTCAAAAAATGAGAAAAATAGACGAAAATAACAAAAACAGAAAAGGTGCGAAAACGTGCAAAAACGGACGAAAACGTGCAAAACTTGCAAAAACCTAGAAAAACGAAGAAAAACAGACGAACGTATGAAAACGGACGAAACGTACGAAAACGAAAGAAACGTATGAGAACGGACGACAACGTAAGAAAGACTGACGAAAATGTAAGAAAACTAACCAAAACGTAAGAAAACAAACGAAAACGTATAAATACGGAGAAAAACGTACAAAAATAGACGAAAACAGATGAAACGTATAAAAACATATGAAAGCGTTCAAAAACGTACAAAAACATAAAAAACCGGTGGGCGGTGATAAAAGGTCGAATGATATTAGGAACTCGGGTTTTATTTTGTTAGAGGAAAGAACCGAGAAGGGTAAAATGGGAGTTTCAGCTTTTCAAGTTAAAATTGGAAAATGAGAATTTCTATTTTTTTAGAAAAAGTATTGAAAAAAGTGCAACTAAACGGGTTTTCTGTTTTTCCATTATCATATGAAACATTTCCTGGAAAAATGGGATATTAATCCCAACAAAACACACCCTTAAGTTTTTGGCTACAAAGATAAAAACATTAGAGGCAACACTAGAGATGGAAAGGCATCCCGAGAACTACACACTTGAGTGAGCTGCAATACTTCTCGAGCTTAATAATGACATGGACAAACTTAGTTTGGAGTAGTTTTTCATTTAGGCAAAGCAATTAACATTTAGAATATAATTCGTATGCTTTAATGTTTGAATGTTTATCGATTTAGATTATAATTTGTATGCTTTAATGTTTGAATGTTTATTGATTAGGAATAATTTATGAATAATATAACAATTATAATTATTAATATTTTAACTATTACTTATTAATATTATTACATATGTAACTATTCTAATAATAATGATTATTATTTTCTAGCTTTTGGGGAGGACATGTCCTCGCCAAAGCTTTTTGTCACGTCACACAATGGATTTAATCACAGGTAATTACGGTTAATCAAACAATAAACACAATCAACATTTTGGTTAATGGAATTGGCGATGACATGTCCTCGCTAAAACCTTGGCGGAAAAAATGAGTGGAAAGGAATTAGCTTTACAAGAGAGGCGGGGAAAAGTCAAAGAACGACAATTGGTTCGGCGAGGACATGTCCTAGTCAGATATTTTGGTCAATTTTTAAAACATAATTTAGCCACAGTAATTGACTCTAATTGAGTTTCTATTTGTCGTTTAGCGGGTTTTAGACGAGGACACCCATGTCCTCGCCAAAATCCTCATTGCGGGTTCCGATTTTTCTTGTAGTGTGTGTATGAACAAGTTTAAGTATGAAAGCATCTATACTACATATAAAGCAAATTAGACACTATCTCTTCATTTAATGACTTAAAAAATTAAGTAATCAAAGTTATAAAGCATAAGCAACCTTTCACAACAAAAAAATTAAGTAATCAAAGTTATAAAGCATAATATACAATCTTTAAATGCAACATTTCACAACAAAATCAACTATTTAACAATTACAAATATTGAAGCAAAATGTACAATATTTATTTCTCCATGTATGTTACAAGTATAAACTAATAAAATACACTAATTAATGTTATTTTTAAAACACACAAAAATGAAAAATACATATATTAAAGCAAAATGTACAACATTTATTCCCCCATGCATATGTTACAAGTATAAACTAATTAAATACACTAATCAATGTTACTTTAAAAACACCCATAAAATGAAAAATACACATTATACAAACTAATAAAATATATAAAGCTTAAAACAATTTATATGCTAACAAGTTGATGATACATATGGTTTTGAAAACTGAACTGGACCAACGGGTTCAACCAGAAATCGGTGTCGCCACCGGTTTGGCTAGCCAATAAAATTCGTCCGAAAATAAAACGGAGATGACCGGTCGAAACCGGTAAAAACATGTGAATCACGTCGAACTCAGATATTTTTTTTTATTCTCCGGTTAATCAGTTTATTTTTGTTTTGTTCACGTCTAAACTTTAATCACATGATATCCGCCGCTGCAACGCGCGGGTACCCTGCTAGTAAGAATTGAAGCATCTATGGCCTCATATGAAAAAAACATATAATATCATCTTATTAATTGAGAAAAATCATAGCTATATATAATGAGCAAATGGCGTGAAGATGTGCTAATTAAGTACAGTAGTAGCTAACAAGATATATTATTTCTTTTTTGAAGTTCTAGTCTCATAAATAATATTGTCCAGTTAAAATGTAATGATTTTTAAATGGCTCTTTTTAATATCCAGAGATTTACCTAAAGAGCGATATGTGTTTTTATAAAGTGCTAAATAGGTAATTGACCAAACCGTCTTTGAATCTTTAAACAACAAATGTTTCCTGAATCGTTCAATATTGGTCTAATATAAAATTTACAACTATCTATTGAAGGTATTAATTATTATAAAGGGTTTTGTCGATGAGCAATGTTAATAGCAGATAGTTTTTTTATTAATGCCTTGTTAACAATTATTATCATGTTCCAAATGCAAAGGGTTTTGTTAGGTGTCGTCATGTTAATACCAAGCATGACTCGTCCCTTCTTCACCATTGCTATGTGGAACTTAGATATGACTATAAATAAGACGCACTATCACATGACAATTATGCAAAAACACAATTACTACTTAGCATTCAAACAATCAAAAAGTTCTACTGTAGTTTATAAGAAATAACTGCCAATTTTCGAGTTAGGCATTCGCAAGTATCATAATGGAATCACTCCAAGTCCAAGTCCAAGAAGAGAGCATCCTAATTGAGAAAGTGTGCCAGATTTATGAGCAACTTTCGAAGCTTGAAACACTCAAGCCCTCTAAAGATGTAGACAACCTCTTCACTCAACTCGTCCACGCATGCATCCCGCACTCTTCTATTAACATAGCCACTCTCCCACCCAAAATACAGGAAATAAGGTCTAAGCTCATTAGACTTTGTGGTGAGGCCGAGGGCCTACTTGAAGCTCACTTCTCCACAATTTTAGGATCTTTCAAAAATCCTCTTCATCATCTTAATATTTTTCCTTACTATTCCAATTATCTCAAGCTTGGTCGTCTCGAGTATGACATCCTTAATAAACACTATTCCACCACAACAGAAACCCCTAAACGTGTCGCATTTATAGGGTCTGGTCCATTACCTTTCACCTCGATAGTCTTGGCTTCTTACCATCTCAAGGATACAACTTTTCACAACTATGATATTGACTCTATGGCAAATTCCATGGCTTCTCGTCTGGTTTCAGCCGATCATGACTTGTCCAAAAGAATGGTGTTCCACACTTCCGATATAATGGATGTGACTGATGATTTGAAGAATTATGATGTGATTTTCTTGGCAGCCCTTGTAGGGATGAATATTGACGACAAAAATAAAGTTATTCAACATTTGGCTAAGTACATGGCCCCTGGTGCCATCCTCATGCTAAGGAGCGCCCACGGTGCCCGCGCTTTTCTGTACCCCGTGGTTGATCCTAATGTTCTTCATGGGTTCAATGTTCTCTCAATTTTCCATCCAGACGATGATGTCATTAACTCTGTTGTGATATCGCGCAAGTTTCTGGAACCCGTTAACATTGATAATAACTATCATGATTTGGATATTGGCTCTCTCATGGCATCAAGTTGCAAGTACTGTGATATCCAACCATTCAACCATCCACTTGGTCATAGGAAAATGATTAATGAGTCGATGTGATCATTCTGTCTTGAATCGCAATGCTCATGTCACAAACTTATAGCTGTATGTGTGGCTAATGGTGTGTGAGTAAATGTTATTGTCTCAGTTTTCTGTTGTGTTTCCAAATTTTAAGAAATAAATTAATAATCATTTGTGATGTTAAAAAGGAAGTCACTATACTAATGTTATTTCCGTAATGGTTTGGCGTGTGTCTCATACTTAATCTATGATTAGAGAATCAGAGTCAAATCCAAAAGCTGTGAAAGCGAAGTGAAATTGTGTGAAATGAGTTGCTCTACATATGATTATCAAAATAATTTTGAAAGTTGTTATCAGGAAGTGCGTAGTAGATCCTTAATTAAAAGCATTTAAGGTAATCAATAAGCATATTATATTGCAGACTGAAGTCCAACTACTTGTCAATGTAGCAATCATAGGACTGGTGCTTATATTTTGAACCTTATATATTAGAAGATTACGTGGTCAAACAACTTTGCCAAATACATGCTACAAATCTTTAGACCTTCGCTAGGTGTAAAACTTTGCGGTTTGATGCAAGACATCTCCATCTATGTGGAGTTATTATAAACCCGAGAAATCATATGTTCATGTTGAAAGGTTTTCACAGGATCGAATTTCTAATGCAAAAATATATCAAATGTAAAGTTTCTATTGAATAAAAAAAAAAATAAAAAATAAAAGAGAAAAAAAAAAAAAAAAAAAAAAAATAAAAAGATTAAAAAAAAAAAAAAAGACGACCGGTTATGTCAGGAATTAAAGATATAATCCTTACCACAAAATTTGACCTTGGCCATAGGACCTAACCTCATTGCTGTGGCATCAATGTATTTTTTGAGTGTCGAGATTAATCATGGTATAAAATGCCAAAGAAATGTGTATCAGCCTATGATCAAATAGAAATTAGAGAGGATGACATATAACTTTCTACATAAGGGGTTTTCTTGTCATAAAGTAATTCTAATAGTGATTTTATGACATCAAGAGATATATCGATTCATTGGCAGCTCAACAAAGCTTGTAAAGGTGACAAGCAAGATACATTTTTTTACTCAATGAGTTAAACATTAAACACCCACAAATGGCATGTCGAAAGATTTGATTCCATAGAGATTTTATTTTTTTAATATCCTCGCGATATGACGAAAGAAAGTGGAGATACTTCCAAAAAGGAAGTAAGTACTACCAGTACACCCCAATTCCAATGTCCTATGCTAAAACCCACGAATTACTCATTATGGGCAATTCGGATGCAAATCATTCTCGAAGCAAACGGCTTGTGGGAAATGATAGAACCATCGGAGACAACCAAATCCGACAATAAAAAGGATAAAACTGCAATCGCATTCCTTTTTCAATCCCTACCCGAAGAACAATTGCTTCAAATAACAAAGCACAAAACCGCGAAAGCAATATGGGATGCTTTGAAAACTAGATACATGGGCGAACAACGAGTCCAACAAGCGAGACTCCAAACTCTCAAATCCGACTTTGAGATGTTACAAATGAAGGAAGACGAGACAATCAAATCCTTTACCAGAAAATTAACAACATTAGCAAATAAAGCCACTGGTTTAGGACACATATTTGAGGATCCAACCTTAGTACGAAAATTACTCAATGCTGTACCCGACAAATTCCTTCAAATTGTTGCATCCATTG